>MDKH01148888.1:0-29270 GCA_005239495.1 Nicotiana undulata | reverse complement strand
CGAGTAACGATCCAATGTATTTCACGATTTTACAAATATGAGCGGGTACTGTTAATTAGCCACTGATAACATTTCTTAATTAGCTTTTTCGAAAGACTAATAAGACTTCCAAATTGAATTATCCCTAACCCAATTAGGAGATTAAGCACTTCCGAGTTTGGCTACAAGTAGTCAATCCTATCCCTAGGTAGAATCTATAAAATGAGGGTTAAATCCTCAAGTTCTTGTTAATTAATCTTTCCCAACCCCAAATAATCTTTTCCAAAACTAATTCGGAGTTAATGGGCGAGTCCTAGGGTTAGCTAATCCCTTTGGAAACATTAAAGAACAAGAATAATTAAAATAACAAACACCCACTTCACAAATATATGAAAATCATTCAATACATAAGCACAACAAGGTATTTAATCCACACTTTAAACATGAATATTCCCATAAACCATATTCAAGTGTTGGAAAAATACTACACACTTAGATATACAATACAAAGCAAGGAAATGAAGAAATAAACATAAATGGGTAAGAAATCCTTAACCACAATGGTGAAATCTTCAAGACTCAAGTGTGTGTGCAAAGCCCTAGCTTCAATACTTGTTCTTCTCTAATCAAAATATATTTACAAGGCTGAAGAAATGCCCAAAAATCGATCTCTAATAGATCTATTCGTCTCTAAATCGATCCCTAAGAGAATGCCAAGATGTGCCTTTTATAGTGGGTCAAAATTAAGGTGAAAAGCGGACAAAAACACCCCTGTCGGGCTGATATGCGATCGCATTCCTGTCGCATAACAGGGATGCGATTCGCATCTTCACTTTTTCCGTCGCACATCAAAACCCTAGGTCCCAGAGGTTCGTCGCATTTGAGAGATGCGGTCCGCATTAGTGATGTGCGATCGCATTCGTGCGTCGCATTTACAATGTAGCTTCAGGCATCAGATGGTGATGCGGCTCAAATGCGAACAACATTTGCGATATGCGGTCGCATATCTGACCGCATGTCACTCATTAAACTTGACTCAACTTTCTCTTGCGGTATGCGATCTCAGGGCTCGAAATGCGATCCGCATGTTGCATATGCGATCGCATTCGGCCATTGCTCCCCTCTTTTCTCTTCTTTACTCTCTTTTGCTCAATTTCATCCAATTTGACCTTAACCACTTCATGGCATCATTTTCCTGCGAATAGAGCAATTATACACTGATAGTAACCTCAAATACCCATTGAGCAGCACAAAATCTACTGAAAAGAGGCTAAAATGAGTGGTAAAATTTCCACTCATCAACCCTCCCCCGACCTCTACCATGACCTCGGATGATGGGGGTAGCGGCCCCTCTCGGGTCCGGAACGTCGGTTGCGTGCGTCCTCACCATCTGTGAGAGAATAAAAGGGTGAGATTTAGTATACCATCAACTGCACGATAAAAGATGAATAAAGAGATATTCCTAACACCCTATAGCCTCCCGAAGATAAATACAGACGTCTCTGTACCGATGCACAAGACTCTATTGAGTTTTCCCGTAACTTGTGAGACCTACGTGAACCTAGAGCTCTGATACCATGTTTTCACGACCCAAATCCTAACCCAGGACGCGATGGCGCCCAATACCATTATCAGGAAAGCCAACAACTTAACTACTAGTGTGTTACGTTTATTTTATCAAAATACTTTCCAACACTTACGTTGTTCACATTTAAACATTTGACAAACGAATAACTTAGGCAGCTCTATGCAAAAATAATCATAATGCGAGTGCGAGGAACTAGTGTCACAAGTCTACATGCATTTCGTAGAGTAAGAATACAAAAAAAAAAAATACAAGTCTGTCCTACCGTCTGAGTAAAAATAGACAGAAATAGCAAAAGAAAGAAAACTCCAAGGTGCTGGTGGAAGTCGTCAAGGGAAGAAGCTCACCGTGAAGCCTCGACCAGGTATAAATCAGGAACGAGCTCCGGACTGATACCCAGATGCACCTGCCTTAGAACCTGTACAATTAAGTATAGAAGCGTAGCATGAATACATAAACAATATGTACCTAGTAAGTATCCAGTTTAATCCCGAATAAGTAGTGACGAGAGGTCGACGTGACACTTACTAGGGTTAAAATAATATGTTTTAAATGTAAGGCTAAGCAGGAATAGCAATCATGAATAATAATGAAGACATGAACATCAAATATTCTTTACAAATACCTTTACATGTCAAGTTCTCTAGCATACAAATTACCTAGTTTTCCTTTTTCATGATATTCAACAGATACATAATCACAGAACACCCAAACAACTAACAAACACATAACATGTCGTGAACGTACGACCGATACGACGCAAAAATAAATGTGCACTGCCGAAGGGTCGAACAGCTTGATCCATAGATTCATTTATTACACCGCTCACGAATCGAACATGCGACGCGGTTGACATAATAGTAGGGCTACCCCGCTCGCGAATCATACATGCGATGCGCGTACCTGTATATATACACATAATTAACAGGAATCAGGGAACTCAGTAGAAAATATACTTATAGAGAAGGATTCAATAATATAAATTTCAGAATGTAACCTCCTCGATGTTCACTTAATAATTCAAGGATATGAGGCAACCTAAATTAACATTTAAGATTATAGATACGACACATAATGCATGCTTGTGAATCCTAAACTCCTCGACATAGCATAATAGTAGCTACGCACGGACTCTCGTCACTTCGTGCGTGCGTAGCCCTCACAAATAAAGACACGCACTTATTTATATTCACCTATGGGGACAATTCCCTCTTACAAGGTTAGAAAGGAGACTTACCTCGTGTCAACCCTACTTTTCGGGTCAAGAACGCGCCAAAATTCCAAATTCGTCGCCCAAGGACTCGAAACTAGCAAAATATTGCATAAATAAATCAATCTATACTCAAAAGTATGGAATTCCCCTATTTAAGTGATTATTTCAACCTAAATTGCAAAATCCCAAAATACACCCCTGGGCCCACATGCTCGGATTCCAGAAATTTTCAAGGAAAACAATCACACATAACCTAAGGATCAATATTATATAGTTTTTGCTTAATTCCATAACTAATTCCTTGGTAATTTTTCATTTTTTATCAAAACCCTAGGTTTTACTCTAATCCCGTGATTTCTACTAATTTAATGTGTTAATCTACCTAAGGATTCAAGTATTTAACTCATTGTATGGTAGGAATTACTTACCTTAAAATTGCTAGGTCGAATCTATTCTTTGCAAGCTCCCAAAATCGTCCAGAGTGAAGAAAATGGCTCAAAAAGAGACTAAGTCTCGACTTTAATGTTACTGCACAACTGCCCCCTTCTATGCGAACGCAGCTAGGGAAGTGCGTTCGCGAAGGCTTAGTCCCAGGCCCCTCTGAACGCGGAGCCTATCTAGGCTAGACCTACGCGAACACGGTTGGAAGGGTGAGAACGCGGAGAGCAAAGTTTTAGCCGGCCAAAGACTACCCTATGTGAACACGGCATCCCTATGCGAACGCATAGGGTATTTTCACCCCTTCCCAACTCCTTCTATGCGAACGCGTGGGTACAACCGCGAACGCATAGAAGGAAACCAGACTAAGAAAAATCTGTTGTTTGGCACTTAGCTCCGAGGGGTCCGAAACTCACCCGAGCCCCCCGGACTCCGTCCAAAGGCACTGACAAGTCTGTATTCATGATACGGACTTGCTCGAATTCTCAAAACGCGAAAAACAATAACGAAACTAAGAATCCGACCCCAAAACCAAATTTAACAAAGTTTGAACTTCAAGTTCTAGAATTCGCTTTCAACACGCCGAACCTACCTATACGACTCGGAATGGCACCAAATATTTCGAGCAAGTCATAAATGACATAACAGAACTATTCCCGGTCTCGGAATTCCGTTTGGACCTCGATAACACAAAAACACAATCCAAACCTCAATTTGAAGTTCTTATTTCACGATTTGGCGCTGAAACGCTCCCGGTCATCCAAAACCTGTTCCAAACACACGCCCAAGTCCGAAATCATCATACGAACCTACCAGAACCTTAGAATCTCTATTTTGAGGTTGTTTACCAAACATATTGACCGAAGTAAAACTTGGCCTTTAGGGCCAACCTTAAGGAACTAAGTGTTCCTATACCACTCCAAACTCCTCGACACCTCGAACCCCCTGTCCCCGCAAGTCATAAATCTGTAAAAGCAACTACGTGAAGTCTCATTTAGGGGCACAGGGTTCTAGAACGCAAAATGACTGGTCGGGTCATTATACATATGTTAATTAACCTACTTATGATGTTTTGGGTCGGTCGGTTCAGGTTCGGAGTGGTCGTGTCGAGAAGTGAGACACTTAGTCTCTTGAATTGACTTAATAGTTGAAAAAGTCAACTGGGAGTTTACTTATTGGTAAACGACTTCGGAATGTAGATTTTATGGCTCTAATAGCTTCGTGATGTGATTTGGGATTTATGAGTGTGTTCGGAATGTGGTTTTGATATCCGGGGTAGAATTAGGCTATTAAATGGCAAAAGTGTGTTTTTTGCGATTTTCGGCCAACATTGGAAAATAGGCTATCGGGGTCGGGATGGAATTCCGGAAGTTGGATCAGGTTCATAGTGTCCTTTTGGATATGTGTGCAAATTTTCAGGTCAATCGACATGTTTTGGGTGGTTTCGGCATCATTGGCGAAATTTAGAAATCTCAAATTTCATAGGCTTGAATCTGAGGTGATTTTGGTCTTTTGGCGTTGTTTTGGGTGTTTCGAAGGCTCGAATAAGTTTGAATAAGGTTGTTGTCACGACCCAAATCCAATAAAGGTCATGATAACGCCGGACACCACTGTCAAGCAAGCCAACACCAAGAAGTTAATTAAAACTTTTTTTTAATACTCTAGAAATCATTCCTTATCATTTCATTAATTAATAATTAACGAACTTCCACTAAGTAAAAAATCATATTTTTAACAAATTTAAATAATGAATAAATCCCATAGTCATCCCAGAACCCGGTGTCACAAGCGCATGAGCAAATTTCTAGGAGACAAATGAAATACAATAACCGTTTTGAATACGAATATGACTGTAGAGGAAAATACAACACAATACTCTGAAGGAGACTCTGCTGGCTGCGGCTCGTCTCGAGAGGTGCAGCCCATCTAAGTCTCCGTACAAACCATGCCGCTGCGCCAAGCTAGGCCACTAGACATACGTGTGCATGTGCAAACAAATGCACAGCAAGTGTAGCATGAGTACAGAAACCACGTGTACCTAGTAAGTATCCCGCCTAACCTCGAAGAGGTAGTGACGAGAGGTCGACTTTGACACTTACTAGAGGTAAAATTAATATAATTAAATGTGATGCTAAGCATGGATTTCATAATTAAATAACAAATAACAACACGAAGGGACAACTTCTTTCAAAATTATAATTCCAGTTTTCGTCATTTCAGTTAACAACTTATATCTCAAGGCAATTGAACAGTTCAAATCACAGAAAGTACCCAACAAATATCATGCGCAAGAAATGTCGAGGTCGTACGGTGCGAACCATAGATGAATCTATTAACCTGTCGTGGCGTACGACCCGCTCCCATGAGAGTAGTGGAAGAAATCACCTCGCTCGCATAATATAATTTGCGAAGCGGTTACACATAAACATAACATATTTTCCTCAATCCTTTTCCAGAATAGTAATTTACTTGAAACCTTCAAGTATTTAAGATCTTGAAATAAAATTCTATTTAATAATAATAATAATGCATATAAATCAATTAACGGTATTCACAAAGCATGGTGTAAACCTAACTACCCGGACATATGACTCAAAAATATTTATCAATATCCGTTTATGGCTCACAAGTTGGCTATAAGCCTCCGGCTCAAATTGTCTAATAGGTTCACTTACCAACATATTCAACTCCACTCTTATCATTTAATACGCATTTGAAGTCATCAATGATACTACATTAATTGTCCAACACTGCCAAGTTACTATTCATCGTCTTCCTTAACTAACATTTCCAAAATATTCAATTTGGTAATTACTTAGTTGAACACTTCCAGTTAAGCTAAAAAATGATTCCATAGGTTCACTGCATCCATGTTATTAACTTAAAATATCCAATAACACTCCCCTTGTATTGTTAAGTAGTCCCCAATGTCGAATCCACCATGAAAGAACCAATCTCTAGCTCAATAAAATCCTCAAAGAAGCGGCTGCCCGTGTCTGCCTTATATAGGCACTGGTGCTTCATCGAGTTGTACCTTGCGTTGTGCAGGTTGTACCTCCTATTACAAGTTTTCCCCTGCTGAACACCTTTTATTAAAATGACCATAACTCCTTGTAGAAAACTCTAAATGATAAAGGGTTTGAAGATATAGAAACTAAACTCAAAGATATTTCATTTGATAGGATTTAAACCATATAACTCCCCATATATTTCGAGATATGAGCATCCGAAATCGGATCCATGCATCAGCAATTTCTGGCGAAATTGCTTTACCAGCCTTAGTTCAATCGATCATCACTTTCTGTACAAATGTCCAAATGATGAATGGTTTAGCTTTCTGGAAACTAGAATCAAAGAGATACAACTTTCATCTTTTGACAATGTTCTGATTCCTTATAGATTTCGATATGTAAGCTTCTAAAGATGCACCGATTGCTGTCCAAAACAACGTTGTTTTGCAACAGAAAATTTCCAGCAGCTTTTTCTACTCGAAATTCATTCCGTTAACCTTCCGAAATCCACCCGAGGCCCTCGAGACCTTAACCAATTACACCAAAATGTCCCAAAATACAATACAAACTTATTCGAGGCTTCAAACCACGTCAAGCAACGCCTAAATTACAAATCGCGCATCGAATCGAAATATGAGTTTTCAAATCTTCCAACTTCTATATTTTGCGCTGAAATGTATCAAATCCATCCGGAATGACTTCAAATTTTGCACGCGAGTCATAAATGACATAATGGAGCTGTTTAAATTTTCAGAATCAGATTTTGACCCCGATATCAAAAAGTCAAACTCTCGGTCAAACTTTCTAAAAATCTTCTACTTTATAACTTTCGCCAAATGACCCCGAAATGACCTACGGACCTCCAATTCCACTTCCGAACACGCTCCCAATACCAAAATCACTATACAAATATATTTACATACTCGGAATCCCAAACAGATATCGGTAACATAGAAATACACCTCAACCCAAATTTATGAAATTCTTCCAAAATGTCAACTTCCTTAATAGGTGTCAAAATGCTCCCGAGTTATCCGAAACCCAATCTGGACATACGCCCAAGTCCGAAATCATCATACAAACCTTATGGAACCTTCAGTCATGATCCCGAGGTTGTTTACTAAAAAATCACTACCTGACCAATCCTTCCAACTTAAATCTTCCGAAATGAGAATTCTCTTTAAAATAAACTCAAAAACTCTCGAAATTCAATCCCGACCTTGCGTACAAGTCATAATACCTGAGGTGAAGCTTCCCATGGACTCAAACTGCCACACGACGCACTAGATCTCAAAACGACCGATTGGGTCGTTACAGTTGTAGGATGTTTTGGAATGATTGGTTGAGGTCCCGAGGGCCTCGGGTGAGTTTCATGTGGTTAACAGATCGATTTATTTACTTTTGAGACTGTTGTATTCTGGTGTTTTTGCTGCAGAAAAACACCTTACGGTCCCGAGGGCCTCAGGTGAGTTTCAGGTGGTTAACGGATCGATTTATTTACTTTTGAGACTGTTGTATTCTGGTGTTTTTGCTGCAGAAAAACACCTTACGGTCCCGAGGGCCTCAGGTGAGTTTCAGGTGGTTAACGGATCGATTTATTTACTTTTGAGACTGTTGTATTCTGGTGTTTGTGCTGCAGAAAAACACCTTACGGTCCCGAGGGCCTCAGGTGAGTTTCAGGTGGTTAACGGATCGATTTATTTACTTTTGAGACTGTTGTATTCTGGTGTTTGTGCTGCAGAAAAACACCTTACGGTCCCGAGGGCCTCAGGTGAGTTTCAGGTGGTTAACGGATCGATTTATTAACTTTTGAGACTGTTGTTTTCTGGTGTTTGTGCTGCAGAAAAATACCTTACGCGTTCACGGAGGAAGTCTCGCGTTCGCGTAGAGTGCTTTGAGTGTTGGGGAGCATTGTGCTATGCGTTCGCGACTTGGGGGATGCGAACATGATGAATCTGGGCGTGTATGCTTCGCGAACGCGGGTATGGGGATGCGTTCGCGTAGGGCATCAGTAACAGGGGACCCCATGCCTCCTTTCTTCTATGCGTTCGCGTTTGAGGGATGCGTTCGCGTGGGGTTCGGCGGGTGAAGCTTCGCGTTCGCGTACCTTGGATCGCGTTCGCATTGAATAATTTTGGAGCTGGCTTATTTAGCCTACACGAACGCGAGGGCTATGCCGCGTTCGCATAGGGTGTTCTGGGCAGAGTATTTAAGACTCCTCCTTCGCGATTTTCAGCCTATTTTCACCATTGTTGAGCGATTTTTGAAGCTTTTGAGAGGGATTTAAGAGGGAATCGAAGAGAAACACTTGGAGGTAATTTTTGACTTCAAAACTCGATTCTATGTTATTTTCTAAGAAATTGAACCTGAAAATTTGTGGGATTTTAACCAAAATTGGGGAAGTTAGGGCATGGGAAATTGGATGCTTTAATTGAGTAATTGAAGGGGCAATCGTGGTCCGATTTTGATGTTCTTGGTATGTATAGACTCGTGGGAGGATGAGGATTCCGGTTTCATGATTTTTATAGAATTTCGAGACGTGGGCCAGAGGGTCAGCTTTGGCCAATTTCAGGATTTGTGCATAATTTTGATAATTTTCGAATTGATTTCGTCTCCCTACCTTATATTGACGATATTAATCTGGTTTTGGTTAGATTTGGAGCGACCGGAGGCCGATTCGAGAGGCAAGAGCATTGCGGAGTAGTATTCGAGCCGGTTTTAGGCAAGTAATGACTAGAAATCTTATCCTGAGGGTATGTTACCCCTGACTTCACAATGTATCACTGTTTTGGAGTGGTGCACATGCTAGATGACGAGTGTGTGGAGTACACTATTGGGGGATTGTGACTTGGTCTGTCCCGTAGAACCTAATAAGTTGCGTATTTCATTACAAGTCACATGATATTCTATGTTTCAAAGGATTATTACTATGGTTTGGGCTGAATGACGTATTTGGGCTTCGTGCCATGTGTTTAGACTCCTTAGGGGCTTTTTACTGCTATTCCTCACCGTGTTGACTTATGATTTACACTCAGTCATAATATGCTTAACTGATTTCGAACTCAGTCTTATTTACACTATTGTTTATGCATAAAATGATATTTTTGGGTCGAGTACCCCATTTTTACTGATAGCTCGAGTGGCTTTCGAGAGGTTTCAGACTGAGTGAGGCCGAGAGCCTATGTTGTGAGGAGTATATATGGATCAGGATGCACACTGCAGCAATGTGTGTGTGTGTATATATATATATATATATATATGGATCGGGTTGCATGATGCAGTGAGATATGTTGGATCGGACTGCACGTCGCAACGATATTGGGTTGGGTTGCACACCGCAGCAACATAGCGCTTGGGTTGTAGGAGCCTGTTCGGAGTCTGTACACCCCCAGTGAGCGCAGGTACCTACTGAGTGTGAGTGCCAAGTGCTGAGTGATGAGAGATTGGGAGGCATGAGCGGTTATGAGGTTGCCCGAGGGGCTAATTATGAGTGATTTTGAGTCATGCTGAGGGACTGATTCTGAGTGATGTTATGCCCAACGGGCGATTTATTATTCATGTTTTTGCCTGAGTGGTACTTATGATTCCTTTCATTTTACACTAAACTTCTTGGGCATTTTTCTGAAATTGTTGGAAATCACACTTTTCAAAGGATATTTTTTACTGAAATTGGCTTTTTAAGCATGATGATTTAACGTATACACTGTTGGAAAGAAAGACTGTGCTTATTGTGAAATGATGATTTGACTTTATGTTTTTCTTACTGCTCAGACCTGATTTGTTTTCATTACTACTGAGTTGGTGTACTCACATTACTCCATGCACCTTGTGTGCAGATGCAGGTGCTAGGGCAGAGTGAGGTGTCTATCTGTTCTAAAGACTTCTCGGAGATTTTTCGAGGTAGCTGCACGCGTCCGCAACCCTGCTTCCTGCTTACTGTTATAGAGTTTAATTCCTAAACTTGTATATTTTTTGTAGATGCTCATGACTAGTGACTCCGGGGTCTTGGGGTTGTATTTTAAACATATGGTGTAGCTTTGTCTGTTTAGAATGTAATTTAAATGAAACCTTTTCAGGTTATCAGTTTAGAATTATATAAATGAAATATTCTTTACGTCTTGAGTGTTTATTTGGCTGCCCTAGTTCCGCGATAAGCGCCATCACAACTAGTTCAGATTTGGGGTCGTGACAAGTTTTTATCAGAGCCTAGTTACATAGGACTCGACGGTCATGAGCAGGTTTAGTATAGTCTTGCGGATCGGTACGGAGACGTTTGTACTTATCTTCGAGAGGCTACAGAACCCTTAGGAAAAATCACACATTATTGAATTCTTGTCGTGCGAATCCATTTCTTCAGCCAAAAGCGTAACTCTTGAAATTCATTTCATGTATTTGAATGCTCACGTGAGCGCTCGGTATTAGCTGTACATCGGCTACTTGTAATTTCCATAGGTGAGGTACGAGATGTGATTTTTTGGCATGTTGATAATGGGCCAGTCTGGACGACTTGAGGCCGAATTTTGTCTGTGGCTTGAGTGCTGAGATTTTGTTTGTGCAAGCACGTGCATTTGGGGACTTATATGTCCGTTTGTGTCCTTATTGATGGGATTTGGTGACTAGATGACTACGTGGTGAGTGTGATTTGATGGTTAGATGTGTTCAGGTTGTTTGATTGTAACTAAATGAATTGGCGGGAGATGTAGCAAGAACCATTGAGTATTTGAGTATTTGTGTTATGTCTTAAGTTAGAATATGACCTCGAGATGTGAGCGTATTGAAGGACCTCTCGCGTAGCTTAGTTGTGGAGTGAAGTGGATTTTCCTGTTGTGTTCTGAGCATCTGGTGATGTATTTTGGGCTGACCAATGGCCCAACAATGTTCATGTCTTTGATTAATGGTGTATTTCAGTCGTGTTAGCACTCCTTTGTTATTGTATTCATTGATGGCATCCTGGCGTACTCACATAGCTAGGGGTAGCATACTCAGCATTTGAGGATGGTACTATAAGGATTTAGGGAGGAGAAGCTCTATGGAAAGTTCTCCAAGTGTGAATTTTGGCCCAGTTCAGTAGCATTCTTGGGACACGTGGTGTCCGGTGAGGGTATCCATGTGGTCAGACGAGTGTGAGTAGAGCTTCTAGAAGCTAAAGATTTTCTTGACCACAGCTCCGGTGTTAGTTCCTCCATCAGCTTCAGGTTCTTATACCGCGTATCTTGATGCCTCGAGGATAGGCATTAGTTGTGTTTAATTGCAGGAATATATAGTGATTGCGTGATAGCCATGATTTTGGGAAGGGTATAGAGATGATATCAATTTGAGGCTAAGTAGGCGGGGTATCTCCTACAAGGCGTCCTGAGGTTATGTGATCCTTATGTTGTTTTATAGCAAGTTCTCTTTTACTAGTAGGTGATATATGTTGCAATTTGAAATTAGATCGCTTGTGGAAGTTGGTATGACCATTCAATGGTGAATGCGAGATTTGCATATGATTTGGGATATTAGATGGTTTGTGTCATATGAGCTTATGAAGGATTTAGTTGAATCTCATTGTAGTATGGTGGCAGTGATAGCGTAGGGGCATTGTGAGTTATTGTTTGTCTTGATCGTTGGCTTTGATCCAAGTGGGGGAGTCTGTTAATGATAAGTTGATTGCACGGTTATGTGTTATAAGGGTTTCAGTTCGAGGTATATTGGTGAATCAGTTATGACCTGCAGAGGTGGAGTCTGGGAATGACTTGAGTAACGGAAATTTTGAATACATGTCGTAATATACTCTATAGGTAATTGGGTTTTATTGAATGTATGAGTTGTATTAGTAAAGGGTGTAGTGTGTGCGGAGTGGGCATATGCTTTGTTGCTTCGAAGTGTGGATTACTTCCTAGTATGCAGGTGTGCAGATGGGGCTAGGTCGTACGGTCTATTTGATCAGTTAAATTGAGAATTGCTAGAGTGGGTGACTCTCGAGAATGGTTCTAATGGTTCAAGGTTATATGTAACAATTGGAAATCTTCGTAATTGGATAGAAACTGAGAATTACGTTGGAGGGTGTAAAACATTATTATAGATTCTTCATATCAGTATCAAGAAGGTGAAGGTAATGGCTTTAGATTTGCAGGAAGTCTCTTCAGGGTAAGTATTTTGCATGTGGTGCTTTTGGGGATATTTGAGGGAGTATTCAGCGGCTTATGAGCCTTAGACGGTATGGTTTTATTCTTGGATCTCGTGTGGTCAGCCTGGGGTAAGATTTGCGGTATTATGTCAAGAAGAAGTATCAATTCAAAGGCCAGTCAGAATGAACTTGGATAAATAGGACAACTTGGTAGTAGGTCAGATCGACATGATAAGGGATATTATTAGTTCCTTGAGTATGAGATAATGAGTTTTTACAGGTGTCTCTTGGAAATGTTCTTGGGTTTTGGGTGACCTGCATAGCTTGGTTGAGTTAGAAGGATTAAGTCCTGACCGTTTGGTGTGGTACAAATGGAATTCGGATAATTCTAGATGGTTTCTTCTACGGTTAGAAATGTGTATTTTCTATTGGCGTGAGGAGCACGTGATGTATAGTGATTTTGCTTCAAGATGGGAGCAAACGTAAGTTCTTGGCTAGTTGGGTGCGTAGTTGTTTGTGGCTCGGAAGGGATCATGGAGTTCTCGTATTTATCATAGGATGGCGTGGCGTATGCGGTATGTTGTGTAGAGTTTAAATTTGCATATGTGAGATCTCGGTTCAGTTTTGGAAGGAAGGTCAAATTTCTCAGGCAGCATTGGCAGGCTCAGATAACTAGGTAGATGATATCACCAATTGGATGGCTTGATGAGGGTATACATTTCAGAAAGGTAAATATGTGGAGTTAAGGGTGCTTCATCGGTATTGTGACGCTCTCTTGTTGGATCGACTGCTGATATTCAAGGTTGCTTGGTGACACAGAGGAATTATGGGGGTATTGCGGGATGGAGACGTATTTGTTATGTTCTTTCTGATTCGGGTGGCATGGTATCGTCCAATTCCCCTGTGGTTATGGCAATGCACTTTGAGTACTTTATGTCGAATTTCGCATGGTTATTGATTTTGAGCAAGGTGGCTTGGAGTATTTCATGTGGACCAGCGTTTGGATGGGATCACGCTTTGTAGAGGAGTTAAGTAGAGGTATGATCCTTGGTGTAAGATTCGCATGTTTTGGTTTTACGATGTGTACCAGGCTCTTAGCGTGGTGTTGTGGTGGTACTTGTTGAGCTGGCAGGGAAGGTCCTCTCGTGTGAATCTTTTATATAATTTGATTACATTGGGATGTTTCTATTGAGTGCACGAGTTGCACAAGTTATGTGTCACGACCCCAAATCTAAACTAGTCGTGATGGCGCCTATCGTGGAACTAGGCCAGCCAAATTAACACTCAACGTAAAGAATCTTTCATTTATATCATTTCTAAACTGATAACCCGTAAAGGTTTCATTTAAATTACCTTTTAAACAGACAAAGCTACACCATATGTTTAAAATACAACACCAAGACCCCAGAGTCACTGGTCATGAGCATCTACAGAAAATATACAAGTCTGGAAAAATAAACTCTATAATAGTAAACAGGAGAGAGCAGGGTTGCGGACGCGTGCAACTACCTCGCAAAATCTCCGAGAAGTCCGTGGAACAGATAGACAACTCACTCTACCCTAGCACCTGGATCAACACACAAGGTGCAGGGAGTAATGTGAGTACGCCAACTCAGTAAAATGAAAATAAATCAGGTATGAGCAGTAAGAAACACAAGATCAAATTATCAATTCACAATAAGCATAGTCTTTCTTTCAAATAGTGTATACGTTAAATCATCACGCCTTAAAAGCTAATTTCGGTGAAAATCCTTTGAAAAAGGTAAATTTCCAACAGTTTCAGTAAAATGTTCAAAAAGTTTAATGTAAAAGGATATGAATCATAAGTAGCCACTCGAGAAAAAAACATCAATAATAAACCGCCACTCGGGCATAACATCACTCAGAATCAGTCTCTCAGCATGCCTCACAATCACTCATAATCAGCCCCTTGGGCAACCTCACAACCACTCATGCCTCCCAATCACTCGTCACTCGGCACTCGGCACTCGGCACTCAGCACTCGCGCTTAGTAGGTACCTGCGCTCACTGGGGTGTACAGACTCCGGAGGGGTTCCTACAGCCCAAGCGCTAATATCAAGCCATCTCGTGGCATAAATCACTCCGCTCTCGGCCTCTCATATATCACAAACAATGTAACACGCTGCGGCGTGCAGCCCGATCCCAATAATATACTCACAACATTGGCCCTAGGCCTTACTCAGTCAGAAACTTTAAAAAATGCCACTCGGGCTATTAACAAAACGAGGTACTCGACCCAGAACAATATTTTATATCACAAAGATAGTGTAAACAAGTCTGAGTTTCAAAACAACTAAACATGATGTGACTGAGTGAAAATCATGAATCAATACAGTGAGGAATATAAAAATAGCCCCCAAGGGGTCTAAACAGGTCGGCACAAGGCCCCAAACATGGATTTCAGCCCAAATATAGAAAGAGTGTAAAAGCACAGTTTATCATATGATTTAAATGTAATTAAGCAACTCAATAATTGCCACGGGATGGACCAAGTCCAAATTCCCAATCAGTGCGCGCCACACACTTGTGATCCTGCATGTGCGTCACACTAAAATAGTGAGAAAATACTAAGTCCGCGGTTTCATACCCTCAGGACAAGATTTACAGTCATTACTAACGTCGAACCGGCCCAAAAACTACTCAACGATCCTCTTGCCCCTCGAATCAGCTCCCGATTGCTCCGAATCTACCAAAACCAGATTAATAACATCAAAATATGCTAGGGAGACGAAACCCATTCAAAAATTATCACAATTAGGCACAAATCCCAAAATTGACAAAACCCGACCCCCGAGCCCACGTCTCGAAATTCAATAAAAATCATAAAACTAGAATTCTTATCTTCCCACGAGTCTACCCATATAAAATACATCAAAATCCAACCACAAATGACCCTTTAGTTCCTCAATTAAGGTCTCAAGTTTTCCAAGCCCTAACCCCCAATTTAATCACTAATTTTCCCATAGATTTCACCCTAAATCAGTCCAATAATCACATAGAAATGAGTTTTAGGTTCAAAATCTTACCTCCACGAAGTTCTCTTGAATTCCCCCTTCAAATCCCTCTCTCAAAGCTCAATCCCGAATGCAAATATTTGCGAAATAACCCAAATTCACGAAGGCTGGATATTTATAACCCCTTCAAAATCATGTGGTCATTTCACCGCCCCTACAGGCCCGCGCCTGCGGTCCCTGGTGCGCACCTGCAGAAATTCACTTAAGTCCCATTTCTCGCACATGCGGCTCATCACCTGCACTTGCGGCTTCGCAGGTGCGGTCCAAGTCTCGCACCTGCGGACTTCCTCAGCCTGGAAATCTTCAGCAACTGTGCCCCTCATCTGCACCTACGGCTTCCCTTCAGCAGGTGCGGCCACACTAGAAGCATTGCACCAGCAGTTTCTTCTGCTGCATTTCCCAACATCAAACCTTCCAACGACTATCCGAAATCAACCCGAGCTCCTCGGGACCCCAACCAAAAATACAAATAAGTCATAAATGATCACCCAGACTTAGTCGAACCCTAGAAACATCCAAAATAACATCGAAACACCGATTCAACTCATGATTCAAGCCTAAGAATCTTCAAACTTCTGAAAATCATCTACGATGCCGATACTAACCAAAACACGTCCAAATGACCTGGAATTTTGCACACATGTCAAAAATAACACTACGAACCTGTTCACAATTCCGGAATTGCATTCCGATCCCGATAGTTAATTTTCCACTGCCAACCAAAAATCGCCGAAAACTCACTTTCGCCATTTCAAGCCTAGTTCAATTCCGGGCATCAAAACCACATTCTGAATACACTCATAAGTCCCAAATCACCTAACAAAGCTATCTGAGCCATAAAATCTACATTCCGAGGTCGTTTACCAATAAGTCAACTCCCAGTTGATTTTTCCAACTATTTAGCCAATTCAAGAGACTAAGTGTCTCAATTCTCACAACAACCACTCCTAACCCGAACCGACTGACCCAACACATCATAATTAGGTTAATTAACACATAACATGGCTGAAATAAGGGAAACAGGGAAAATCTCACGGAACGAACGACCGGGTTGTTACATTCTCCCCCATTTGAACATATGTTCGTCCTTGAACGTGCCAAGAGTTGTTCCCAACACTACCAAAGTTGCCATGCAACCTACCATGCACATACTCGGGGGTGATCCCACGTCACCCTATCCCATATAGGTTCAATAGCACAACACAATTGAAATTTTGAAATTCAATCCTGACCCATAAACCTTAGAACCAAATTTCCATTTCTGAAAAAATTTACACGATCAAAATTCCACAACTGTAAACTAAACAAGTTTGAACACGATGTATCAAGCCATATACGTAACCCAAGATTTAATCACATAATATACCGCATGACTCAGGCACCCATAGCGATAACTCCTAATCACAATAATTGTTGAACACAACCCAATACCGGTACATATCCTCTTATCAAACAATGCCTCGCTCTAACACTTCCATATACTGCCGATGATGAAAGAAACATGTGGAAACTAGCAACCATTCGCCTGATCGGTCAGACATGAAGCTCCCCCTTCCCAGACAGGAATTATAGCAGATTTCTAAGCCGACTCTGGATATTATCCTTCCACCTATGTCGTAGTCAATTCTGACAGTATTCATTATAGGTCCAATGACCTCTTCTCATCCAACACGACCACTCTGATGACATGACATACCAATACGATTCAAAGCCATAACTTGTGCAACTCGTGCACTCAATAGCAATAGCCCAATGTAATTAAATTATATAAAAGATTCACACGAGAGGACCGTCCCTGCCAGCTCAACAAGCACCATCACAACACCACATTAAGAGCCTAGTATACATCATAAAACAAAAACATGCAAATACGACACCAAGGATCATACCTCTACTTAACTCCGCTACAAAGCGTGATCCCATCCAAACACTGGTCCACATGACATATTCCATGCCGCCTTGCTCAAAATAAATAACCATGCGAAATTCAAAATCAAGTACTCAAATTGCATTGCCATGACCACAATGGAATCGGACGATACCATGCCACCCGAATAAGAAAGAACATAACCAATATGTCTCAATCCTGCAATACCCAATTACTTACCTTACTCAATTCCTGCTATAAAGCCCAAATAGAATCGCACCATAAGTGGATGTAACTAACAATCACCACTCCTCGCAACCCCGAAGGGTAACTCATAGATCACTCCAGAATATGAATAAACTCAATGACAATTGAATGGTACATCCCTTAACAATAGCAATTTGGAGTCAACAATTCCGACCCGGTACATAACACACACCCATACTGGGCTTACCAATAACCCTAAATCAACTCTGGTCACCCACAACCGATAGATAACTCTTCAAAGGTTCACAATGACTGAACCAGGGCATATACTAACATCTTACTAGCTTTGCTCGCCTTCTCACCGTCCACAACCACAAAATAATCTGTTTATGAGAACTCTCAATCTCGAAGTCCATAAAGTGCACAAATTACCATATCTGATCCCAACTCTACCGCTCGAATATATAACGCATCTCTAATACTCAATCATTCCATGAGGGATACCCCTAAAATTCTATTGTGCCACCAAGCAACCTTGAATATCAGCAGTCAATCCAAAAAGAGAGCGTCGTAATACCAATGAAGCACCCTTAACTACACACATTGACTTTTCCAAAATGTATACCCTCATCAAGCCATCCAATTGGTGATATTATCTACCTAGTCATCTGAAATTGCCAATGCTGCTTGAGAAATTTGACCTTCCTTCCAGAACTGAACCGAGACCTCACATATGAAAATCTCAACTCTATACAACATACCGCATACGCCATGCCATCCTATGATAAATATGAGAACTTCATAACCCCCTTCTGAGCCACAAACAACTACGCACTCAACTAGCCAAGAACTTTACATTTGATCCCATCTAGAAGCAAAATCACTATACATCGCATGCTCCTCACACCAGTAAAAAATACAGATCTCTAACTGTAGTAGAAACCATCCATAACTATCTGACTTCCATTTGTAAAACACCAAACCATCATGACTAAACCCTTCTAACTCAACCAAGCTACGCAAGTCACCAAAACCCAAGAACATTGCCAAGAAACACATGTAAAAACTCATCACCTCACACTCAAGGAACTAATAATATCCCTTATCATGTCGATCCGACCTACTACCAAGTTGTCCTATTTATCCAAGTTCCTTTTGACTGACATTCGAATTGATACTTCTCCTTGCCATAATACCGCAATCTTACCCCAGGCTCACCATACGAGACCCAAGCATAAAACCATACCGTCTAAGGCTCATAAGCCGCTGAATACTCTCGAGACCCAAGCATAAAACCATATCGTCTAAGGCTCATAAGCCGCTGAATACTCTCTCAAATATCCCCAAAAACACCACATTCAAAATACTTACCCCAAAGAGAGTTTCTGCAAATCTAAAGCCATTACCTTCACCTTTCTAATACTGATATGAGGAACCTATGATAATGTTTTACACCCTCCAACGTAAATCTCATTTTCTAGACAATTACACATCTCGAAGATTTCCAATTGTTTACGTTCAACCTTGAATCCATCAGATCCATTCTCGAGAGTCATCCACTCTACACAAATCTCGATTACACTGATCAAGCAGGTAGGACGACACTAGGAAGTAATCCTCACACTTGAAACAACAAGAAAGTTCATACACTGCACACACTACACCCTTTACAATTACAACTCAATCATTCAATAAACCTATCTACTCATAGAGTACATTCCAACCTGTATCGCATAATTTCCATTACTCGAGTCATTCCCAGACTCCACCTCTTCAGGTCATAAATTATTCACCAATATACCTCGAGCCGAAACCAACACAACACATAATCTTGCAATCAACTTATCATTAACAGACTCCCACACTTGGCTCAAAGCCAACGATCAAGGAAAACAATAACTCACAATGCCCATACGCTATCACTACCACCATATTGCAGTGAGATTCAACTAAATCCTTCATAAGCTCATATGACACAAACCATCTAATATCCCAAATCATATGTAAATATCAAATTCATCATTGTAACAGTCAATGCCAACTCTCACAAGCGACCTAACTGAAATTGCAACATATATCAATTACTGATAAAAGAGGCCTTGCTACCAACACCACCTAAGGGTCACACCACCTCAGAACACCCCGCGGGAGATAACCCCGCCTGTTTAGACTCAAACTGATAACATCTATATACCCTTCCAAAAATCATAGCTAGCACGCAATCACTATACTCTCCTGCATTAAAACACAACCAATTTCTATTCTCGAGGTGTAACGACCCGATCGATCATTTTGCGTATTAGGACTCTGTTCCCCTAAATGAGACTCCCCATGGCGGCTTCTTGTGATTTGTGACTTGCGGGGATGGGTTGTTCGGGATTTGGAAGTGTTTAGAGTGCTATAGGAACACTTGGTTCCTTAAGATTGGCCTTTTTGGCCAAGTTTGACTTCGGTCAACATTTTTAGCAAACAACCTCGGAATTGAGGTCTGACAGTTCCAGTAGCTTCATATGGTGATTTTGGACTTGGGCGTATGTTTGGGGAGGGTTTTTGATGACCCGGGAGAATTTCGGTGCCCAATATAGAAATAAGAATTTCCTTAAGTTTGAAATTTGGTTTGGAACGTGATTTTATGTTATCGAGGTCCGAACAGAATTCCCAGACCGAGAATAGTTTTGTTATGCCATTTATGACTTGCCTGCAAAATTTGCTGTCATTCCGAGTGGTATAGGTCGATTCGGCGCATTGAAAGCGAATTCTAGAACTTCAAGTTCAAAGTTTGATTCAATTTGGTTTTGGGGTCGAACTCTTAGTTTCGTTGTTGTTTTTCAAATTCTGAAAATTCAAGCGAGTACGTATCATGAATACAGACTTGCCTGTGCCTTTGGACGGGGGTCCCGAGGGGCTCGGGTGAGTTTCTGACTCCTCGAAGCTAATTCCAAAACACCTGATTTTTCCTGTCTGGTTTCCTTCTGTGCGATCGCAGGTGAGCTAATGCTATCGCATAGGAGGAATTGGCAGGGGGGGAGAAAATGACTTGTGCGATCACACAGGTCTTTCCGCGTTCGCACTGGGTTGGGTTGTGACCTGGCCCAGCTGATTTTCTCTCTCTGCGATCGCATCCCCCACGCCCGCGATCGCATAGGCCTATCCATCTAGCCTTCCGCAGTCGCACAGTGGACCTTCATGGGTCCTAGTCATTTGGCTTGTGCGATTGCACCCCCCAGCTGCGATCACACACAAGGGGCAGCTAGGCAGTGTTAGTTTAAACATGGGAATTGCCCATTTCCTCCATTTCTTTCCTCCTTTAGAGACCTTGAGAGCTTGAGGAAATTGCTCCACGACCTAGCTACTGAAGAGGTAAGTTAATTCCACACTAATACTAGTTTAATACATGAACTACTAGTTAAGTTAACTACTAAATTGGTGGAAAATCAAGATTTGGGTAGTAACTTAGGGTTCTTGAGGAATTTAATGAATTTCCCCATTAATTGCTATAAATTCAAGTAGAAATCATATATTAACGATCCTTAGGCTATGTGTGAGTGATTCCTTTGAGAATTTTTGGAATTCGAGCGTGCGGACCTGGGGTTGAATTTTGAGAATTCTTCAAGAATGTTGAATTTATTGAATGAATAGGATAATTTCCTTATTTTGAGCATGAATTGATATAATTCTATAACATTTGGTTAGTTTCGAGTCCTCGAGAGGCAAGTTTGGAGTTTCGGGCGCGTTCTTGGTCCGGGGAATAGATTTGACATGAGGTGAGTCTCCTTTCTAACCTCGTAAGAGGGAATTGTCCCCATATGTGATTTTTATGCTATGTGTAATTGTTTTGGGGGCTACGTACGTACAAAGTGACGAGGGTCCATACGTAGCGGCTATTATTGTTATGTCCGGGTAGTTAGGCCCACAACATGCTTTATATTCTACCCTGTAACGAATTATATGTTATGAATTCCTGACGTATATAGTATGATTCCTTGAGATTTATGAGATTTGATAAGTTGGAAGAAAATGATTATGGAAAAGAAATGTTAGTATTATTGTGTGTGCATGTGACCGCTTCGCAAATTTTACATTTCGTGAGCGGACTGTGATTTCCCCCACTTTCATGGGAGCGGGTCGTACGCCACGGTGGATTGAAAGGTTCACTTTTGGTTCAGGCCGTTCGACCCTCGGCAGTGTACAAGTGAGATTATACTATGGTAAGAATGCACTTTTGGGACGGGCCGTTCGATCCTCGGCAGTGCATAGATATTATCCTTATGACTCCGTCCGATTGTCTTATTCCTGTTTGCGTATTATTATTTGGTACTATTTCATGGACATTGACTTGATAGATATTTGGGGGAAAAGAAGTGGAAACTGTTATTTATTTTCAGTATTTACTCTGATTCCTGTGTTTTATGTACATTTGTTGTTCACTGTCTTACACGCCTACCATTTATTTTCATTGTACCCTGTTATATTATACTGTTGGACCTTAGTGAGTGTCAAGTTGACCTCTCGCCACTACTTCTTCGAGATTAGATGAGATACTCACTGCGTACATATTTATTTATGTACTCATGCTACGCTTCTGTACTTAATTGCACAGGTTCTGAGGCTGGTGCATCTGATTACAATAATTTAGATAGATTCTGATATAGTGGACCTGACTTCACAGTGAGATGCTTCTGCTGACGATCCTCAGCAGCACCATGGAGTTTCTTTTGCTTATTTTCCCGTCTACTTATTTCAGACAGTGGGAATTGTATATTTTATCTGTGGTATATCTAGTTAGTATGCCCGTTGTACTCGTGATACTAGTTCCTGGCACACACGTAGTAGTTACCCTGGATTATAGACTGTATATATAGTTTTTACTCACGCCTCTTTACGACTACTTTCGGATTAAAATTGGTTAATTATCTGCTCAATATTGTGTTTCACACCTCATAATTTGGTATATGATGAAATATTTGACCAAATAAGAAAGAAACCTTGGTTAGATAAGTGTTGGCTTGCCTGACCCCGCTGTTGGGCGGCATCACGACCTGATTTAGGATTTTGGGTCGTGACAACATGGTATCAGAGCTCTAGGTTCACGTAAGTCTCATGAGTCACGGGCAAACCCAGTAGAGTCTTGCGGATTGGTACGGAGACGTCTGTACTTATCTTTAGGAGTCTATAAGGTTTTAGGAAACCTCTCTTTATTCATATTCTATCGTGCAATCGATGATGTACTAAAGCTCATTATTCTATTCTCTCACAAATGGTGAGGACGCGTGCTTTCGATGTTCCTGACCCGGGAGATGCTGCTACCCTTGCCGTCAGAGGCCGTGGCAGAGGCCGGGGGAGGGTACCGGCCCGAGGTAGGGGACAATGGCATCCCAACGCTATCCCAGTTGTACCACCGCCAGAGGATACTATCATAGAGGAGCAGGACGAGGTGCCTCCAGCAGATCCTGCTCCAGTGGACTTCATGACGGCGCCCGGATTCCAGGAGGTCATGGGCCGTATGATGAAGTTTATGGACACCATGTCCCAGACTGGTTTATTCCCAGCAGACCCTGCCACTTCTCAGGTGGGAGGGAGAGCCCAGACCCCTACCGCCCTGGCTGCAGGACAAGCAGCAACAGTTCATCATACCCCGGGTAAACTGCCCGTGGGTGGTATCCAGCCTGTAATAGCAACACAGGATCCCAGACCAGCTACGGACGACGATCCGCAGAAGTTATTTGATAGATGGACTCGATTTCCAGTCTTCGGGGTTGAGCGCGGCGATAATGCCCAAGACTTCATTGACAGGTGCAGGGACAGGCTACACAACATGAGGATCCTAGCGTCCCATGGAGTGGATTTCAGCACATTTCAGTTTGAGGCCAGAGCTCGCAAGTGGTGGCAGTCCTATATTCTCAATAGGCCAGCAGATTCTCCTCCTGTCACTTAGGAGCACTTCACGCAGATATTTCTGGATAGATATATCCCACCCTCTGAGAGGGAAGAGCTACAACGTCAGTTTGAGCAGCTAGAGCAGGGGCAGATGTCAGTGACAGATTATGAGGCCAGATTTTCAGAGTTGTCACGCTATGCACTTATGATACTACTCACTGATGCTGAGAGGGTGCGGAGATTCGTGGCTGGGTTGAACCTAGGTATTAGAGTCACCATGGCCCGAGAGGTGGAGATGGGTACTCCTACCCAGCTCGTGGTAGAGATTGCTCGCATGATCGAGGGTTACCAGTTGAGAAGCAAGGAGCAGGGTCAGCAGGACAAGAGGACTAGGTTCTCCGGAGATATCAGAGGTACCCCAGCTAGGGGCAGGGGTCAGTTTAACAGTGGTCAGCCCAGCATGCCTTCATATTCAGCACCTCTACCACCTCCCCGAGGTGTTCCAGCGAGGGCTCATTTCACCGCTATGCTAGAGCGTTCCTACCGTCCTCTGACCATTCAGGGTTCTTCTTCGGTGCAGCAGGCTATGGTACCTAGAGGTTTCTATGAGTGTGGGGATCTAGGTCATATGTAGAGACATTGTCCCAGGCTTCGAGGCAAGGCAGTGCAGCAGGGTTATCAGCCTATGGGTCCAACACCAGCATTCCGGCCACCTAGAGGTGGAGGACAGGTCGACAGGGGTCGTACTAGAGGTGGAGGCCAGTCAGGGGGAGATCAGTCAGCTTCTATTCGCTCCGGTAGGGCTCAGTCTTCCTGTGCTCCAGCCATATTCTATTTTATACTGGCTAGAGCATATGCAGTGGCCTCAGACGCCGTGATCACAAGTATTATCCCAGTATGTGGTAAAGAGGCTTCAGTATTATTTGATCCAGGATCCACCTATTCATATATTTCAGCATTATTTGCTCATTGTCTGGATGTTCCTCGTGAATCCTTGGGTTCTTCTATATACGTGTCCATTCTTGTGGGCTATTCTGTGGTGGTAGGCCGGGTCTACCGGTCTTGTGTGGTTACATTCTGTGGGTTCAAGACTAGAGCAGACCTTCTATTGCTTGACATGGTTGATTTTGAGGTTATTCTGGGCATGGATTGGCTATCTCCTTATCATGTCGTGCTAGATTGCCATGCCAAGAGAGTTACTTTAGCCATGCCTGAGTCGCCTAGGCTGGAGTGGAGAGGTTCCTCAATTAGTGCAGCCAGCCGGGTTATTTCATTCCTGAAGGCTCGACATATGGTCGAGAAGGGTTGTCTGGCCTATCTTGCTTATGTGAGGGACACCACTGCCGAGTCCCCGACGATTGATTCAGTGCTAGTTGTTCGAGGGTTTGCGGATGTTTTCCTTCAGATCTTCCGGGCATGCCTCCGGATCATGATATTTATTTCTGCATTGATTTAGCTCTAGATACTTAGCCTATTACCATTCCCCCGTACCGTATGGCTCCTAAGGAGTTGAAGGAGCAGCTTGAGGAGTTGTTGGCTAAAGGGGTTCATCAGGCCGAGTGTATCGCCATGGGGTGCTCCTGTCCTATTTGTGAAGAAGAAGGATCGGTCTATGCGGATGTGTATTGATTACCGCCAGTTGAATAAGGTTACCATTAAGAAAAAGTATCCTTTGTCGCGCAACGATGATTTGTTTGACCAGTTGCAGGGTGCTCATGTGTTTTCTAAGATTGATTTTAGATCGGGTTATCATCAGCTGAAGATTCGAGCTTCAGATGTTCCAAAGACTGCATTTCGTACCAGATATGGTCATTATGAGTTCTTGGTGATGTCCTTTGGCTTGACTAATGCCCCATATTCATTCAGGGACTTAATGAATAGGGTATTCAAGTCGTACATTGATTCCTTCGTCATTGTCTTCATTGATGACATCTTAAATTTCTCGCAGAGCCTGGGTGAGCATGAGCGGAATTTGAGAGTTGTGCTCTAGACCTTGCGGGAACAAAAGTTATATGCTAAGTTCTCCAAGTGTGAGTTCTGGTTAGATTCTGTGGCATTCTTGGGGCATGTGGTATTCGGAGAGGGTATCAAGGTTTATCCTCAGAAGATTGAGGAAGTTCAGAGTTGGCCGCGTCCTACCTCAGCTACAGAGATCAGGAGCTTTTTGGGCCTAGCAGGCTATTATCGCCGATTTGTGGAGGGGTTTTCCTCGATTGAAACTCCTTTGACTAGTTTGACTCAGAAGAATGCCCAGTTTCGATGGTCCGACGAGTGTGAGACGATCTTTAAGAAGCTCAAGACAACATTGACCTCAACACCAGTTCTGGCATTGCCTTCTTGTTCTGGGATGTATACTGTGTATTGCGATGCTTCACGCGTTGGTTTTGGATGTGTGTTGATGCAGGAAAGGAGATTTATTGCTTATGCTTTGCGCCAGCTGAAGGTTCATGAGAAGAATTACCTTTTGCATGATTTAGAGTTGGCGACAATTGTTCATGCTCTTAAGGTTGGAGGCATTATTTGTATGGGGTGTCCTGTGAGGTTTACACGGATCAACGAAGCTTGCAGCACTTGTTCAAGCAGAGGGATCTTAATTTGAGGCAGCGCAAATGGCTTGAGTTGCTGAAGAATTATGATATCACCATTCTTTATCATCCGGGAAAGGCAAATGTAGTAGCAGATACCTTAAGCAGGAAAGCAGAAAGTATGGGAAGCTTGGCTTATATTGCAGCAGAGGAGAGACCTCTAGCCTTGGACATTCAGTCCTTGGCTAATCACCTGGTGAGATTAGACCTTTCAGAGCCTCGTCGAGTTTTAGCTCATGTGGTTGCTCAGTCTTCGTTATCGGGGGAGATTAAGGCTCGACAGTATGATCATCCATGTTTGGCATAGCTACGAGAGACAATGATTCAGGGCAGGGCCAAGGAGGTTACCATTGGAGAGGATGGTGTTCTGAGACTTTAGGGCCGCTTATGTGTTCCTAATGTTGATGGCCTGAGGGAGAGGATTCTAGAGGAGGCACACAGTTCTCGGTATTCTGTTCATCCAGGCGCGACAAAGATGTATCGTGATTTGAAGCAGCATTACTGGTGGAGGCAGATGAAGAAAGACATCGTGGAGTATGTGGCTAGGTGCCTTAACTGTCAGCAGGTTAAGTACTAGTATCAGAGGCCAGGAGGCCTACTTCAGCAAATGCCCATTTCTGAGTGGAAGTGGGAGCGCATCACTATGGATTTTGTGGTTGGGTTGCCTCGGACTTTGCGGAAGGTTGACGCGGTTTGGGTCATTGTGAAAAAATTGACCAAATCGGCGCATTTCATTCCTGTAGCTACTACTTACACTTCTGAGCGGCTAGCCCAGATCTACATTCGGGAGATACTCTGGTTGCACGGTGTGCTAATGTCCATTATATCAGATCAAGGTCCTCAGTTCACCTTGCACTTCTGGAGAGCATTGCACAGAGAGATGGGCACTAAGATAGATTTCAGCACAGCATTTCACCCTTAGACTGATGGTCAGTCGGAGCGTACAATTCAGATATTGGAAGACATGCTCAGGGCTTGTGTGATCGACTTTGGAGTTCAGTGGGACTAGTTCTTACCTTTGGCCGAGTATGCGTACAATAATAGTTATCTGTCCAGCATCGAGATGGCTCCATTTGACTCTTTGTATGGTCGGCGGTGTCATTCTCCTATCGGGTGGTTTGAGCCCGGCGAGGCTAAGTTATATGGCACGGATCTGGTGAGAGATTCCTTGGAGAGGGTGAAGTTAATTCAGGAGAGGCTCCGTACAGCTCAGTCCAGACAGAAGAGTTATGCGGATCAGAGGGCGCGTGATGTAGCATTTATGGAGGGAGATAAGGTTCTGCTGAAGGTTTTGCCGATGAAGGGCATTATGAGCTTCGGGAAGAAGGGCATGCTGAGCCTAAGATTTATAGGTCCTTTCGAGGTATTGAGGCGAGTCAGAGAGGTTGCTTATGAGCTTGCTTTACCTCCCAGATTATCAGGAGTTCATCCGGTCTTCCATGTATCCATGATCCGGAGATATCACGCCGACTTCTCTCACGTGGTTGATTTCAGCACTATTCAGTTGGATGAGAAGTTGGGCTACGAGGAGGAGCCAGTTGCTATTATTGATAGGCAGGACCGCAGTTGAAATCCAATAGAGTTTCGGCCATGAAGGTCCAGTGGAGGGGCCAACCAGTTGAAGAGGCGACTTGGGAGTCCAAGTAGGACATGCGGAGAAGATATCCACACCTATTCAGCACTTCAGGTACGATTCTAGACCCGTTCGAGGACGAACATTTCTTTAATAGGGGGAGAGTGTAACGACCCGATCGGTCATTTTGCGTATTAGGACCCTGTTCCCCTAAATGAGACTCCCATGGCGGTTTCTTGTGATTTTTGACTTGCGGAGACGGGTGGTTCGGGATTTGGAAATGTTTAGAGTGCTATAGGAACACTTGGTTCCTAAATATTGGCCTTTTTGGCCAAGTTTGACTTTAGTCAACATTTTTAGCAAACGACCTTGGAATCGAGTTCCGACAAATCCAGTAGCTTTGTATGGTGATTTCGGACTTGGGCGTATGTTCGAGGCGGGTTTTCGATGACCCGGGAGCATTTTGGCTCCCAATATAGAAATAAGAATTTCGTTAAGTTTGAAATTTGGTTTGGAACGTGATTTTATGTTATCGAGGTCCTAATGGAATTCCGAGACCGGGAATAGTTCCGTTATGTCATTTATGACTTGCCTGCAAAATGTGGTGTCATTCCGAGTGGTATAGGTCGGTTCGGCGCATTGAAAGCAAATTCTAGAACTTCAAGTTCAAAGTTTGATTCAATTTGGTTTTGGGGTCGAATTCTTAGTTTCGTTGTTGTTTTGCACATTCCGGAATTCGAGCGACTCCGTATAATGAATACAGACTTGTCAGTGCCTTTGGACGGGGTCTCGAGGGGCTCGGGTGAGTTTCGGACTCCTCGGAGCTAATTCCAAAATATCAGATTTTCCTGTCTGGTTCCTTCTGTGCGATCGCAGGTGAGCTAATGCGATCGCATAGGAGGAATTGGCCGGGGGAGAAAATGACATGTGCGATCGCACAGTTCTGTCCGCGTCCGCACTAGGTTGGGTTGTGGCCTGGCCCAGCTGATTTTCTCTCTCTGCGATCGCATCCCCAACCCCCGCAATCGCATGGGCCTAGCCAGCTAGCCTTCCGCGATCGCATTTCCCCCTCTGCGGTCGCACAGTGGACCTTCAGGGGTCCTGGCCATTTGGCTTGTGCGATTGCACTGCCCCCGCTGCGATCGCACACAAGGGGCCTAGGTCATCGCAGGTGCAGCCAACTTCCCGCAGGTGCGAGTCTGCACCTGCGATCCAAAGGTCGCAGGTGCTGAAACTACTGGGCAGTCCTATTAAAAAGCCCAAGTCGTGAATTCTTTTCCCAAAAATCATATTTCCTCCATTGTTGACGACCCCAAGAGCTCCAGAACGGGTATTTCGGCCTAGAAACTCAGGTAAGTGATTCCCTAACCCTCCGCATGTCAATTTCTTCCGTCCTTTGGGAATTTCATCTTCCGAATTCATCCAAATTCATAAGAAATTGTTGGGGAGAATAGAGGGTTTTGAGGAAAATGTGAATTCTGATTTTTGGGTCATTGAAGGATGATTAATTGAGTTAATCTTGATCCTTAGGCGACGTATAGCGCATTCCTTCAAGAGATATATTTTTCCGGACGCCGAGGCTCGGAATTAAATTTTCCAAGTATGTCAAGAATGTGTTTTTAAGGGAAATCCTTAATAAATCCTCCTCTAATCTTCCTAAATTGATATAATTATGTGTTTTTAGCTAGTTGCGAGCCATCGAGGGTGATTCGGAGGATTCGTGCGTTTTGTTGTTTTGTCCGTTGGCCGGAGGAGCACTTGTCCAGGTGAGTCTCCTTTCCAAACTTTGTA
>ML248352.1:4849-18310 GCA_005239495.1 Nicotiana undulata | reverse complement strand
AAAACAATGCCAAACCACTCAACCGTTTTGTACCACAAGGAATCCAGCTAAAACAACCAATACGCTTTCCAAAATAACCACAACAATATCTATCAATAAAATAACAAGGCCAATCGCGTACATTGTGCGATCGCACAGGGGGTTTTGGGCGCATGGGGTCGGAAGTCAAAGTACATTGTGCGATCTCGTACATTGAGCTGCGATCGCGTGAGGGAGTGGGAAAAACACAGTGCAATCGCGTACATTGAGCTGCGATCGCGTGAGGGAGTGGGAAAAACACAGTGCGATCCCGTATCATTGACCGCGATCGCGGAGAGTAATAACTTGGCAGTATTTATTAAACCCTTCTGCGACCCTTAACCCTTTTTACACCATTTTTTAACGGGAAGAAGCTTTTGAGGCGAATTGGAAGTGAGGAAATCAGTGTTCATCATAGAGGTAAGTATTTTGGACCTTAAAACTCGATTATAGGTGATTAAGGAACATAATCTCAGTGTTTAATTCATGAAAACCAGTAGAAAAAGGTGGGGTTAGGGCTTGAGATTATGAGACCTTTAGGGGTCGATTTGAGGGGTCAAACGAACTCCGATTTTAGCGTTCTTTATATTTAGGGACTTGTGAGATGACGAAGAACATTTTGGTATAAAAATTTCTAAGTTCCGAGACGCGGGCCTGGGGATCGGGTTTTAGCAAATTTCGGGTTTTGAGCTAAAATTGGTATTTTTCAATTGGAATTCATTCCTTAAGTATAGTTTGATGATAAAGGTCCGATCTTTATAGATTTGGAGCACTCGGGAATTGATTCGAGAGGCAAGCGCATTGCGGAATAGTTTCCGGGCTAGTTTGAGGTAAGTAATGTCTTTAAATCATGTCCTGAGGGTATGAAACCACAAACTCTACACTCTTTCACGGGTTTTGGAATGCAAAGGTTGGAACTTTGGAAATATATTCCCTATTTAGGCAACTATTGAGTTGCGAAATCGATTTAAAGCATATGCTTAATAGTACTGATATATATATTTGATATGTTTTGGGCTGTAAGCCATGTTTGGGGCCTAGTGCCGATCTGTTTACCCCTTGGGGGCTGTCTTTACTGATATTCCTCACTTTGAAACTATGATTTTCACTCAATCTTTTCTTGATAAATTATTTTTGACACTCAGAGTATTTTGATACTATTTCTTGAAAAATGAAACATTATTTTTGGGTCGAGAACCCGGTATATTTATGGCCTGAAGGGAAAGTTGAGAGTGTCTGACTGAGTGAGGTTGCTGGCCTATATTGTGAGGATGTTATGATATGAGTGAGGCTGCGGGCCTACATTGTGAGTGATTTATGCCATGATGTGGCTTGTTATAGCGCTTGGGCTCTAGGAGCCCCTCCGGAATCTTTACACACCCCCAGTGAGCGCAGGTACCTAATAAGTGATGTTGCCCGCGGGGCTGATACTGAGTGATTGTGAGGTTGCCTGATTGGCTGATACTGAGTGATTGTGAGGTTGCCTGATGGGCTAATACTGAGTGATTGTGAGGTTGCCTGATGGGCTAATATTGAGTGACTGTGAGGTTGCCTGATGGGCTGATACTGAGGGAAATTGTTATGAGAAATGATTATGGCCCGAGGGGCAGATTTATGATGATTTTACTGAGTTTTTGAACTATGATTCACTTCGTTTTTCAAACTAATTTTTACTGAGAGTTTTACTGAGATATATTGAAATTATACTTGTTTCAAAGGGTTTCTGGAAATTGGTTTTCAAACTTATGTATTTGATGAATACTTTATGGTGACTTGGTGTTTTTACTATTTTTGTGAATTGGTGTATCTGTGTTGTGTGTTTCGTATTTCTCAGACTGTGATTTATTTTATTACTACTGAGTTGGCGTACTCATCATTACTCCTTGTGCCTCTGTGCATAGATCCAGGTACCAGCTCGGAACAGTAGTTGTCTCTGTTCGTTAGCACCAATTTTACGGGACTTCGAGGTAGTTGTCCAGTGTCCACAGCTTCTCCATTTCCCTTCCTTATTTAGTATTAGTATTTTATTCCTAGACTTTGTCTATGACAATAGCAGAGTTAGTTTATTTCGTAGATGCTCATGACATATTGACTCCGGGTCTTGGGGACGGTTGTAGACTGTTAGCTTGATTATTTTGTTAAATATGTCAAAATTTATATGCGTATTATGAATCGTTGAAAATAAATTGAGATATTTGAAAAGAAAAATGTGAAAATTATGAGTGTTGGCTAGCCTAGTTCCACGATAGGCGCCATCAAGACCAGTTAGGATTTGGGGTCGTGACAGTTCATGATTAACATGAAAATTGGGTGGTGCATAGATACTCGTCACCTCACCTATACACCACGCCCATGCATTTCACATATCAAACAAGTGGGGATTCCTATTCCCTCAAGTCAAAGTTAGACCAAACACTTACCTCAATTTCGCAGGCCACTCCCTCCTCAATTACAATTTTTCCTTTAGAATCTTGATCTAATTTGCTCGAATCTAATCATAATTAACTCAATATCATGAAATAAGGCTAAAGGAACTAACTTTATTAAAAAATATAATTTTTCCTAAGTTTTCTACTAAACAAAGTTAAAACTCGACCCCGGGTCTGCTTGGTCTAAACTCAGGGTTCGGACCAAATTACGTTTACCCATTCACCCACGAACCCAAATATACAATTAGTTTTGAAATCCGACATCAATTCGAGATAAAGATTCGATTTTTACAAAATTGTCCAATTCTACCCAAATCCTCAATTTTTACCATGAAAATTCTTAGTTTTTGATTTAAAAGTGATGAAAAACAATGGGTAATTGAAAGAGTAAAGTTTAGAATTGATTACCTATGACTTGGGGATGATATTTGGTGAGGAAAATTGTTTCTAGGGCTGTGGGTTCAAAAATTTGAAGAGGAAGAAGTTTGCCCGTTTAATATATATTTTTCTACCAGCTATTCTGCCTCATTTCTCATGCCAAACAATCTTGAAACTCGATTTTTATGTGTCCAATGGATTCCTTGTGATATTCTAGTCAAGTTAGGCTTTTGAATTACTCAATTTGACCTTATAATGAAGGAGATATGTAGGTTTTAATATTTGCAAATAGTGCAGATTTTTAATACGCCGTCATGGGCAATTTCATAATTAACCTGAAAAATCTGGCAACCTTAGTAAAATGACCATAACATTCTCATACGATGTCCAAATTAGATGACTCTTTTTGCTACGGGTCCGTATACGATACATATCTAATACTTCATTTAAAACAGAAATCGGAGCTCATTTGTTCAATATGATATCATTTATGCTTGAAGAAACGACGTCGAAACATAAGAAAGAACGAGCGCAACACAACCCAAACCTATTTGAAACTCACCCGAGACCTCGGGGCTCTAAACCAAACATGCACGCAAGTCTAAAAGCATCATACGGACTTGCTCGTGCAATCAAATCATGAAACTAACATGTAAAACTATGAATTTAACCTCAAAACTCATCATTTTTCTCAAGAACACTTAACTTTCACTATTTCTCAACCGGATGTTCGAATCACGTCAAATAAACTCCGATTCTCACCGAATTTCATAGATAGTATGCAAATACTATAACAAATCTGTACCGGATTCCGAAACCAAAATACGGGCCTGATACCAGTGGTTTCAAACATTAATTCTTTTCTTTATTTCATTAATATTTCAGCAAAACAATTTCTTTCAAATATTGATTTCTAAGGCTTGGGACCTTGGAATTCAATTTCGGGCATACACCCAAGTCCCATATTTTACTGCGGACCTCCCGGGATCGTCGAAATACATATCCGAGTCCGTTTACTCAAAATGTTGACTCAAGTCAACTAAAACCAAATTTTTAATTCTAAAAATTATTATTTCTTATATTTTAATATAAAAGCTTTTCGATTTCACGCCCGGACTGTGCACGCAAATTGAGGTAGTTAAAATTAATCTTTTTATGGCTAATAAGACTAGAATAGAGTCTAAATTCATAAAATGACCCCTTGGGTCATCACACAACCCCAGATGACGGGTTTAGCTACTCAAAATTGGGTAGATAATCATAGTAATATCTAGCATTAAACTACAATTAAAAGGAAAGCGGAGAGAAACACTCGAGTGATTCGTGCTTCCAAAGTATCCTGTAGCCTCTTGCCTATCTAATGATGTCTAACCCTTCAAAAACTAACTTTAAAAGGTATTTATAGGGTAGGGGCCGAAATCTACATGTCCAACTAGTGAGGAATTAAAATTTGCTCGGATGGCATCGTCAGTGCGAGGCACTGTCTGTGGCACCTATATTTCTGCGTGAGCCACTGTTTATGGCACCATTATTTCTGCGCGAGGCACTATCTATGGCACCATTGTTTCTACGCGAGGCGCTATTTGGGGTGTCAATATCAGTGCCCTGGACAATGACTTGCATTGTCCATATAAATGACTTTTCATTGTCTTGCTGTCTTATTTTATTGCTCCATTTTGTAGTTCTGAGGAATCATTTTGTACAACGTTTCTCCAATTCATGTCCAAACATTCGTACACGTGAAATAAGCTCTATTAAACATAATTGTCGCACAAATTAGCATCCAAACAACAAGCAAGTAAGGTAAATAATGTCAAACTATATGGAATTATCGCACGACATCATCATTCCTTGATTTGGTACGAGATTCCTTTATGGTGCTTTCATATTCTTTAATTGTAGAAATTCTCATGAACTGAGTTGTTGAATTGATTGCATTTATTGATTTTGTTTATGGATCGGGTGTTACGCAACAAGAGGTGGAATAAGGGAGGATTAATACAGATATGGTGGGATTAGGTTGCACACCGCAACATATTATATATGTGATTTTGATATGGTGAAATAAGGGAGGATTATGATATTGATTCTGACTATATGGTGGGATCGGGTTGTGCCCCGCAACAGATTTTACATTTTATTGTTGATGATGAAATAATGGAGGATTGTGTTTGTACGGTGGGATCGGGTTGCACGCCGCAATGAATTGTGTATTTGTATTCATTGTTGCATTGTGTTAGCTTGCAGTATTTTCATATGAGATTGGGGACTGATGTTTCTGGATTTACTAATTTTGAGGATTTCGTTTATTTTCATTAGTTAAATACTCACTTTTCTTGTGATTCCTTTCATGTTATTATTATAATGTTACGTGCAAGTTATTTTAGGTGGCCCGCCTTAGCCTCGTCACTATTTCGCCGAGGTTAGGTTTGGCACTACAGAGTATATGGGGTCGGTTGAACTCATATTACACATTGGTGTGCAGATTTTGGGGTCGGTCCTAGAGGCGTTAGTAGATTGCTTGGATTGATTGCTTTATGAAGACTTAAGGTACAGCTGCACGGCGTCCGCAACCCTGAAAATCTTTCATATCTCGCTAGTTGTTTACTGTATTTCAAATAATTATGCTTTCATTTAGACTTTTATTTGTAGTATTGTAGTCAATCGTGTACTTGTTACTTCGGTTCTGGGATTTTATCGAAATGTCGTTGTTGTAATAATTTTCTCACTCTATTTCAGTTTATTTAGTTTATTGGTTATTATTTAACTAGGAAATTTGTCGCGCTTCGCACTATTGTCGAAAAAAAAGCATTATATAAATTTAGAAATGATAGTTTTAAAATCTACTGCAAAGAGATAATATCTTTCTAGTGTATTAATAAGAAATAAGTAATGATTATTTTGTTTGGGATAGAGGTGTAGTTATTATTATTGTATAGGAATAAAAATATTAATTTTACATATCAATAGATCACAATATAAATGCTTTTAGTAGACTCAGAGCTTAAATGAACAACATTTTTTAAAACCACATATTCCTTAAAAATGGAAAAAAGAAGAAGGAATTTTAAGGAATTTCTTCATATATTCTGTATTTGGAGAGGTTAACCACGATCCTCTTATAGTTATGTTTGGTCAAGTTTCTCCCAATGTCAAAAGTGCTTTTTTCTATAAAGTACCAAAAAATGGTACTTTTTTTAACTTGAGTTGCTGGGCCAAGCTCTTTGCAGGAAAAAGTTTGGGGAGAAGCAGAAGGAATTTTAGAGAAGCGGAAAAGGAAGCTTCTCTGCAAAAGCAGAAGATTCTGACTTTTATTTTTACCAAAAAATATCCTAAGTAAAATATAGTATATACCAAAATAACTCTATTTATTTTAAACCTAATAGTTAGAATTAGAGATTATATTATTGAGAACCTTCCTAATGTATACCATTTTTTCTTACTTTTAGGATAGCTTTCTAACATATAGTGACTTCTCAGGTAAATGTTTTATACTTGTTGAATGTTTCAGGTAACAACAACAACAACTTATCCAGTATAATCCCGCAAGTGGGGTCTGGAAAGGGTAGTGTGTATGCAGACCTTAATTATTGTCTTTAATAATAAATATTATTATTTATTTGCTTATATAATGTTAAATATTAAGTAAATCTTTTCATGTCCTTATTCATAAATTGTTGCTTAAAAGTATTTTTTGAAAAAGTCGGTCAAACACAAATTATTGCTCAAAAGTGCTTTTCAGATTGATTAGCCAAAAATAAAATGTTTCTCTCCAAAAGTATTTTTTCGAAAAGAACGTTTTAAAAAAGTACTATTCAAAATAAGCTAATTTTAGTCTATTTCAAATGCATGTACCTAAGAACTTGTTTTTTCTTTTCGTTTTGCTTTCATTAGATCATAGAACTTTTATTTAATGAACTTTTCTTCTATTAAAGCAAAAGAAAAGTAATGAAACAAAAAACAGGGGACAAAAAGAAATTTATTTTCCCTTTCATTTCTTCTTTTGCTTTCTATCAAATTACTTAATATCCCACTCAATTTTCATCATTTAAATGAACTCTTATCACCGACTTTTCTCTTTATTCTATGTGATCTGCTAGTCTGCTATTTGTTATATTATTGCTCCTCTCTTTTTCCTCCCTCTCTCAGACAGTTACTCCAAAGAATAAATTTGTCCCCTTCTGAATGTTTATTGAGAAATTATATTGGTAGTAAAGACTTTGAGCGAGATGAACCAAGCAGTGAAAGCTTAGAAGAAGAAAAAAGCAAAAGAAAACCAGGAGATTAAAGATAATGAAGTCACAAAATAGAATAAAGGGATACAACCAACTTGTAGGAAGGAAGAAGATTGTTATCGACTCTTATACTACGACTCTTCATTATCCTCACATACTATATCCTTATTGTGCTCACAACTTTAAGGTACCTTTTCCATATACAATGAAGAAAAGTGGCAAACTTATGATTAACATACAATATTTTTTGGATTTGACCCTTTTGAAGAGGTCAAGGCCCTTTAGTCATTCATACTCTAGTAAACATAATAACTGATTGTATATAGCATATTCCCTCACTATCTTATAGAAGAAGATAATTAATGGTAAACAATATATCTGCTCCAAATCTGTGAAATCAAACTACCCAAGGCCGGGGCATAGCAAGCTTGGTACCAGAGCCTAAGGTTTTAAAATATCCTTTGAAGTCTCAGAACCGTGTCTAGTATAGTTCTTCTTATCGGTGTGAAGTCGACCACATCTTTAATTAGAAGGCTAATTGGGCCTTTAGGAATGTCACCCTTCTTTGATATTCTAGATCGTGCCCTAGAGTTCAAGGCAGGAAGCTAATTTCCCCATTGTGTCTCATTTTTCAGATGAGTAGTCCACAAGTTCGAGGTGGTGAAGAGGGAGTGACCCTGCCATTGAATCTGGGGGACACTGCAAAAATTTCATTGGGAGAATATTTCGAGCCTTGGAGAGATTGGAAGTGCGAGTTTCTAGGGGAAATGCACTTGTTCCCTTTCATGGCAATGTCCCCACAACACTGAATCATGCGGCGCAAGCACCTGGAAACAAAAGAGGATTGTTCGTGCTGACAAGCCAGAATGTCTGATTTGTAAGAAGCATCACTTAAAGATATGTCACATGAGTCTTGATATATGTTATGCTTATGGAAATAGAGGGCACATGAAGAACAAATTCCCCGAGTTGGGTACATCTAGCCAAGTCTGGCAGACCTGCGGAAAGGAATATTTGGTGTCGTGCCGCAAGTATGCTTAGGGGCATTTTGGGGGCAGCGGGCTCGGGAACTTCCAAAGGCAATGTAGCCAGCAACAACTGAGAGTGGCGCCAGCACCCGCAACGCAAACCGGTATAGGAATTGTTAACCCTCCCGTTATGAGGGACAAAAATAAGGGTAGGGAGTTGCACATAGTGTATGCAAAATGGATGGTATAAAGGATCTCAAAAGTGAGGCGAGCCAGCCTAGAGGACCTCATCATCATTACGAGAAGTGTAGGAGGTATCATTTGGGGGCATGCCGCCATGTTACTAATGCATGTCATGGGTGTGGAGCCGAGGGGCATCAAATAAGGCACTGCCTCGACAACCAAAGGACAACAAGTAAGTCCCTCATTAGTACATCATTAAGAGCACCATAAAACTTTCCTTGCCATATATGGACACCTATATTGAAGAGGCAACATAGACATGATCTTAACATGGCATCGAGTCACAAACAATTGCATGTTGTGATGACCCAAAAGGTCATCATGTGTGTATTTGACTAAATCTGTGTTCCGAGGCCTTGAAAGCCTCCGTTAATCTCACCTCGATATGCGTGCGCATCTCGGGCGTGTTGTCGGGAAGCTTTTATGTGAAAACTTGATAAAAATAGAATTTAATAATAATTAATAGAATATAGTTGACTTTGGTCAACATTTTTGGTAAACAAACCCGGACCCATGATTTGACGGTCCTGGAGGGTTCATAGGAAAATATGGGACTTGGGCGTATGCCCGGAATCGAATTCCGAGGTCCCAAGCCCGAGGAATTCGATTCCGGGCATACGCCCAAGCCCGAGGAATAAATTTTTAAAGAAAATTGTTTTCTGAAAATAATAAAGGTTTTTGAAAATGATAATTGATGGGAAAATCGTGTTACCGGGCCCGTATTATAGTTTCGGAGCTCGAAACAGGTTTAATATATGTTATGTGACTTATCTGTGAAATTTGGTGTAAAACGAACTTGAAATGACGTGATTCGGATCAAAACCGGAATAATTAAGCTTTATGAAGTTTTAAGGAATTTTATGAGTTTTGACGTTTAATTCCTTGATTTTGATGATATTTTGGTGATTGAAAAACTTGAATAAGTCTGTAGGATGATTTGGGAGTTGTGTATGCTTTTGGTTTTGAGACCCGAGGGCTCGGGTGAGTTTCGGGTAGCTAATGGGGTGTAAAAGTAGGAAACATCTGGTGTAAGGTTGTTGTTGCTGGTGTCCCAGGTTTTACTCTATGCGATCGCGAAGGTCCCCCTGGGATCGCATAGAGATAGGTGAGTATCAGGTCAGTCCTCTATGCAATCACATAGCAGTGTTCGCGATCGCATAGAGGCGTAGGAGGTCTGGGTGAGGGGCTGGTTAGGCACTCATCGCGGTCGCAGGTTCTTGGTCGCGATCGCATAGGGTCGAGTCCCCAAGCTATGCGATCGCAGTCTCTTGTTAGTGATCGCAGTTCTTTAGAGGGTAGCTTCTATGCGATCGCAGCCCACCTTTCGCGATCGCATAGAGCAGTTTTGTTCAGCGATTTTCTAAGTTCAAAAAAACAGAAAATAGACGGGATTAAACCCATTTTTCTCCAACTTCTTCTTCTACACTCTTCTTGGGCGATTCTTGAGAGACCATTCCTCCATATCTTCATAGATAAGTGTTCCTAACACCAAATTCTTCCACTTCTCTTCCCTAATCACTAGAATCTAGGCCTAAAATCCTAAAATCAAAGTAGAAATTAGGGGTTTTGGGTAGAGTTAGGTTTTTGGGAAATTTGGGTAATTCAACCTCAATTTGAGGTTGGATTTTAAAACAAATTATATATTCTAACTTGTGGGGGTATGGGTGATCGGGTTTTTGGTCCGATCCTCGTGTTTGGACCAAGCGAGCCCGGGGTCGAATTTTGGTATTTTGAAAGAATGCTTGGAAATGGATAATTAGGCTATGGAATTGATTTATTGAGTCATTATTGATATACTTGAGTTAATTATGTCTAGATAATACCATTCCGGAGTTGAATTCTAAAGAAAAGGCAGTGTTAGAGGGTTGATTGCTATATTTTGGACCCGAGGTAAGTGTCTTGCCTAACTTTGGTGAGGGAATATGTATTGTATGCTATGTGCTAAGTGTTTATCATGTCCAATGCATAGGTGAAGTGACGAGTACCTATGCATTGTGTGTCAAGCATGCCCGTGAGTCTATTTTTGATGAAAATCTTATTATTACTTCCATGTTCGTCATAATATGAATTTGTCCCTACTTGGGAGTTGTTTGTTGCTGGAAGACTTGGTCGATGAACTCATGATGTATTGGTTCGCTCGAGAACCCATTTGTTAAGGATATATATATATATATATATTGAAGAGATTGGTTATAGATGAGACCCTTGTCGGGCAATTGTTGTGATATTGATTGATGTTTTCCCCTTGTCGGGTGATTTTGAACTATATTTCCACTATGTTGCATTCCTTACCATTGATATTTGTCATTGTTTTGGTGAGGAAGAGTGTAAAGCACAAAGGGTGATGCCGTGCCATGATATACATTGATCACACCATACCTTGCATAGTGAGGAAGAGTGTAAAGCACGAAGGGTGATGCAGTGCCATGATTTACATTGATTATAAGTACGAAGGTTAATGTCGTGCCATGATTTACATTGATTACATCATAATTTGCATAGTGAGGAAGAGAGTAAATGCACGAAGGGTGATGACGTGCCATGATTTACATTGATTACATTGACATACATAATACATTGCATCGTGACAAAGAGAGTAAAAGCACGAAGGGTGATGCCGTGCCATGTTTCATGATTATTTACCATTGTACATTGCATTGTGAGGGAGAGAGTAAAAGCACGAAGGGTGATGCCGTGCCATTATTTTCATTTCTGGCATTTACGTTTGCTTCCTTATCATGCCTTCTTAAATTGTCTTCCTTGTCCATTCCTTTAACCATTTATTTGACGGCTCTATCTCATTGTTTCCCCTATAACTACTCCCGTATCCCATGCTTGTCTGTCTGTCTCTTGCCTTGCCTTCCATGTTGTTATGTTGTAGAATATGACAGGTTAACGTTGTTGCTAAGTCTAGCCTCGTCACTACTTCGTCCGAGGTTAGGCTCAGCACTTACTCAGTACATGGGGTCGGTTGTACTGATGCTACACTGCACTTCTTAAATGTTGTGCAGATCCCGCACTCGGACCCAGTGGACAGCATTGAGGGAGTCGCCTTCAGTCCACCCAGAGCTTCAAGGTATACCCGCTGGCGTTCGTGGGCCTTGGTGTCTCTTCTACCCTTTGGATCTCTTATTGTCTTACATTTTCCCCTAGTTCTAAGACAATGATGTATTTCAGACTTGTATTTAGCACTCTATAGAGAGTTCGTGAGTTGTGACATCCCGATTTTTTGGGGCTTATGCGATGTTCTGTATTTACTATTTCACTTAGTATTTTTGAATTATCATTCCATTTCTGTTGTTAAAAAAACTGTAAGGTGTTTGTTATTTCTGTTAAGGTGGTATCTCAATGTTAGATTAACTGTACACGTTGGCTTGTCTAGCGGGTTCAACGTTAGACGCAGTCACGGCCTGAAGGGTGGGATTTCGGGCCGTGACACATGTACATACTTTTGAATCAAATGGGTCATTCGTGGAACATCTTTGTCTTACATATAACCTTTTAGGAGTTGAGTTCTTCAATAATTCTCTTGAATCGAGTTACAAACTTAGATTAATACTTTTAACTTGCTTCTCTAAAATCTCAACAAAGGACTTTACTTTACGAGATTTTTCTAAGACCTTCTGTTCCAAATGAAAACATCTGATGGCTTGTGCACACGCCCTCGTAACATTAACCTACACAACATCGAGTCAAATGTAAAGTAACCTTGTGCTGAGACCTTTCTTAGACCACTCTGTCTCATTTTTATGTGGCTAATAGGATTTGAGAAATCACTTTAGTCCCTTTGTGAACATTATCATGAGTCTTCTTTACTATTTAACAACTTAAAAGCACATTTCAACACCCTTCACATATTTTATTCAAAAGGGCCAGTTGTCCATATAGGACCTCCTCTGAAACTTGAGATCCTCACAAATTCGTCATAGAGCTACCTCTTGTTTTCCTTCTGGGGGTAACACTTAGTCCACCTGATTCCATCCTCAATAAGTAACGCATATCGTTTCTTGTTTGTAGCTACCATTAACATGGTCTTGTATTGCAACTTGAAAGCTATTATGGAAAAACACGTCTAGTTCATAACAAGTGTTCATCCTGTCTTTTAACCTCTACAACATGTTCTGATTGTTTTCCTTAGTTGTAAATTCATCGCGCTAGTCACCAGTCACGACCCAAAATCGGTCCAGGTCGTGATGGCGCCTAACGGAGAGGTTAGGCAAGCCAACGAACAACAATAATAATAAAAATGCGGAATACAATAACAATATGGGGTAAGGCCGTAGAAACAAGCTGAACCACCGCTAGGCCCAATATATATACAACCCCGATAACCACAACAAGTGTGTGCCAAGACTAGTGTCACAATGTCAACAGGCGGCTACATAGATACAACAGCAGAAATACATATACAAAATACACAAACCGCAGTTTGGAACAAAAGACTGAGCAAAATGAAACTAGAAGGCTCCAGAGGTGCTGTCAGGAAAACGCCAAGAAGACAGCTTACCGTGTGGAGCGACGCCGCGATTAGTACCTATCAGCTGACGGACGAACAGACGAACCAGCCTCAATACCTGCACAGTCAAGTGCAGAAAAAGAAAGAAAGTGCAGCATGAGTACATATAATCACATATGTACCCAGTGAGTATCCCGTCTAAACTCGTAAAGAGTAGTGACGAGAGGTAGAATACATACTCACTAAGGTCCAGTACATAATAAAATAAAATACATGCTGAGCAATAAATCATATGAGAAAGTACATCAAGTATAAGAACATGTAAATCAGTAGCTGATCTCAAACATAACCTTTCTTTGTAAGTTGTTAATAGTTATATTCCTTGTTTCCTTTCTCGTTATCCGCAATGTCTTATCTTGATTCTCAACTATTCACTTTCCTGCACTCAGTATTATTTCTCAACTCACCCTTGTACGGTCCCAACTCAATGCAAATGCTGATGAATGCAATGTGTATATATATATATATATAACCGACACGGACAAGACTATCGGCCGAAGTCATAAGGGTGGGTCATAAGGACTGACTCGTTCATAAAGCTCCACACGTTCGCGAATCATACATGTGACCCGTGCGCTGACTCGATAATGATAAGCTCCCCACGATCGCGAATCATACTTGCGACTCGTGTGCTGACTCGATAATGATAAGCTCCCCACGATCGCGAATCATAC
>MDKH01139317.1:0-32623 GCA_005239495.1 Nicotiana undulata | reverse complement strand
CGACCACAACCTATTTTACGATGAAACGGACAGAACCTCCCCTATATATATGAATTCACACAATTCAAAACAATCACGAAACATCCCAAACAACACCAATAATAATCAAATTGAGCCTCCTAAAACAGTCCACACACAACCTAATAACTTCATACATAAGACGACCATCGTAGTCGTGTCAAACGACCCAGAAATGTTACGACGAATGACCAGTCCACAAACCTACATCTATGTGGTGTTTCTCCACACCCTTACTCCTCCAAAACTTCACAATACAGTAGTAAAACACGCAGTCCAACATCAACACAAAACAGTCCGCAAAACAGTCCTCTACAAGTGAATAACTCGAACTCACAGCTTCCGATCACCGTCCCGTGAGTTCTTACAATTATAAAACGAATTACCATGAATTTACAGCATAAAAATGGATTAAATAGAGCAGTAAACTAACCTTACTTGTTGGATAACTCATCCCTTATCTTGGTTCTTCAAACTCTAAGGTTTACCCCCAATTTGAACTTGAAAGAGAGGAAAAATCAATTAGGGTTTGTGGATAATTTTTGGGAGGAAGTTTGCAGGAGTTTAGGTCTGGTTATTTGTAAAATATAATGAGTGATATATAGCAGGAGATAAGCTTTTTAATGTTCTCTTTGGATGACCCGAAATTGCCTCTTTTTGGGCTATCATTTAACCAAGTAGGTGACCCACCTACTTGTCACCTAGCAGCTTGTGCAGTCTCGCGAAAAAGTCTATATCTCTCTACTCTAATGTCGTATTGATAAACGGTGTAATGCGCTGGAAAATAAACTCATAGATATTTAATTTGGTGGGTAGATAACCCTGTAATTCCTAGGATATTGGGAGAAAAGCTTAATAACATTTGACCTAAAGTTTAAGTAAAACTATGAACCTAAGTTGCGACAACTCTTGTCGACTTTTGTTTCATAACTTGTTTGACTTCAATACTATGATACGGATATTATATGATTCAAATACCTTAAAAACAACCTCTTGAGAGTATCAAGCACCCCTAGGTTTACCCAAAAATACGATTTACAACATCCTTGATTCATTTAACTTCTAATACGTGTTAATCACTCTTATACACTCTTGTATCATTTAAGATCAATAGGATTAACTTCTTATCATCTCAAAGATAATCTCTTCTCATGTTTATGTCAATTAACTTATGGCATGAGCCAACATACGTGAATATGGGTTGTAACACCCCCCCCCCTTAGGAGCATTCGTCCTCGAATGTAAGTGTTAAGGGGGAGCCTAACTCATCGTGGATTCCAACAGAAATTTCCGGCCCAGTTTTCCCCTATAAAATGGATACTAGACAAACTTGCAAGCAGTTAAACCTAATGTATTACCTTGCAAGGCTACGCTAAGCATTATGGATATGTACACTATCTGCATATCATCATTGTGTATTAATGAAGAGTACTCTCAAGCTATTGCTTACCTCATAGAGTTGTTTCACCTTCTAATGCGTCCTGCGTCCCCTCGGCATCCTTGTTATCTTGAATCTGGAACAAGTAAGGGTATTTAGACTTCATCTGCTCTTCTGCTTCCCAAGTAATTTCTTCCCTGTTCTTGTTCCTCCACAATACTTTGACGGAAGCTACATCCTTTGTTCTTAGCTTGCGGACTTGTCGATCTAATATAGCTACTGGCACTTCTTCATATGATAGATCCTCTGTAAATTGTACATCTTTGATAGGGACGACTCGAGAAGGGTCTCCAATACATTTCCTCAACATATATACATGGAATACCGGGTGGACAAATTCCAATTCGGATGGCAATTCTAACTCATAAGCAACCTGTCCAATTCGTCGAAGAATTTTGTACGGACCGATATACCGTGGACTCAACTTACCCTTCTTCCCAAAATGCATAACACCCTTCATCGGCGAGATCCTCATGAAAACCCAATCACCAACCTCGAACTCCAAATCACGACTTCGAACATCAGAATAAGACTTTTGCTGCTTTGTGTCGTCCTTAGCCGCTCTTGTATCAGTTTCACCTTCTCAGTGGCTTGGTGAATCAAATCTGGCCCACATAGTTCTGTTTCACCGACTTCGAACCATCCAAGTGGTGATCTACATCTCCTCCCGTATAATGCCTCGTACGGGGCCATTTTAATACTGGAATGATAGTTATTATTGTAGGAAAATTCTATGAGTGGAAGATGGTCATCCCAATTCCCCTTAAAATCCAGAACACATGCTCGTAGCATATCTTCAAGTGTTTGAATGGTACGTTCAGCCTGTACGTCAGTCTGTAGATGGAATGCAGTGCTGAGATTCACTTGTGTTCCTAAACCCTTCTGAAAAGACCTCCAAAAGTTAGCCGCAAATTGCGCTCCTCGGTCTGATATAATAGATATCGGTACACCATGAAGCCTAACTATCTCCTTGATATACAACTTTGCATAATCTTCAGCTGTGTAAGTTGTCTTAACTGGCAGAAAATGGGCACATTTTGTAAGTCGATCAACTATCACCCATATGGAGTCAAACTTATGATAAGAGCGAGGCAATCCAGTAATGAAGTCCATATTAATCACCTCCCATTTCCAGGTCGGAATCTCTATATTCTGAAGCAATCCACTGGGTTTCTGATGTTCTATTTTTACTTGTTGACAATTAGGACATTGGGCTACAAATTCTGCAATAGACTTCTTCATGTTATCCCACCAATACTGCTCCTTAACATCATGATACATCTTTGTCGAGCCGGGATGGATGGAATATCGGGATTGATGAATCTCAATCATAATCTTCTCTCTCAACCCTGCCACATCAGGCACACATAACCGGCCCTGGTATCTCAGTGCCCCATCTTCTCCAATCTCAAAAGCCATAATTTTACACTGTTGAATGCTCTCTCTCAATCGTACTAAGGTAGGATCTTCATATTGTTGTGCTTTTACCTCGGCTACCAAAGATGATTCTGATGTATTCTAAACAATAACCCCTTCTTCCAGAGTCTAACAATCTAATTCTCATATTCGCTAGCTGATGAAGCTCATTAGTCAGCCCCTATCTACTTGCCTCAATGTGTACTAAGCTTCCCATTGACTTACGACTAAGAGCGTCTGCCACCACATTGGCTTTACCGGGATGGTACAATATCTCGATATCATAATCTTTTAGTAATTCAAGCCACCTACGTTACCTCAAATTCAACTCCTTCTACTTGAAGATGTATTGTAAACTCTTGTGATCTGTGTAGATGTCAACATGGACGCCGTATAAGTAGTGCCGCCATATCTTCAAAGCATATATTACTGCAGCCAATTCCAAATCATGGGTCGGGTAATTCTTTTCATTCTTATTCAATTGTCTTGATGCATAAGAAATCACCTTCCCATGTTGCATCAATACGCACCCCAAACCTATACCTGAGGCATCACAATATACCACATAACCTTCTGTTCCTTCTGGGAGAGTGAGCATTGGTGCAGATGTCAATCGATTATTTAACTCCTAAAAACTTCATTCACAAGCGTCAGACCACTGGAACTTAGTAGCTTTCTGTGTTAACCTAGTCAATGGTGTTGATATAGAGGAAACTCTTCTATAAATCGCCTATAATATCCTGCTAGCCCTAGGAAGCTGCGGACTTTTGATGGCGTTGTAGGTCTCGGCCAATTCTTTACTGCATCGATCTTTTGAGTGTCGACACTAATACCTTCGTCAGATATCACATGCCCAAGGAATGCTACTGAGTTCAGCCAGAATTCACATTTGGAGAGCTTAGCATATAACTTACGATCCTGAAGCGTCTGTAATACTATCCGCAAGTGGCCCGCATGTTCCGCCTCCGAACGAGAATACATCAAAATGTTATAAATGAATACGATCACGACTCCGGTGGGCGATACTATTATTGTGGACCGTTTGTACTGATAGTGTGTGATATCTATTGGGGGTCTGAAGACCCGAGTGGACTTATTGTTACTCAGCATGGTTGATTTTGATGTGATACTGGGCATGGATTGATTATCCCCGGGTCATGCTATTCTTGATTGTCATGTTAAGACAGTGACCCTGGCTATGCTCGGAGTTCCGAGAGTCGAGTGGAGAGGGTCTATTAAGTATGTTCCTAGCAGAGTGATTTCTTATTTGAAGGCTCAGCGTATGGTTGAGAAAGGATGTGAATCTTATCTTACTTTTGTAAGGGATGTTAGTAGTGAGACTCCTTAAATTGATTCTGTTCCTGTGGTCCGTGATTTTTCAGACGTATTCCCTACAGACCTGCCAGGCATGCCATCTGACAGGGACATTGATTTTGGTATTGATTTGGTGCAAGGCACCCAGCCTATTACTACTCCACCTTATCGTATAGCACCACAGGAGTTGAAGGAACTGAAAGAGCAGCTTCAGGAACTCCTAGATAAGGGGTTCATTCAGCCTAGTATGTCACCTTGGGGTGCACCGGTGTTGTTTGTGAAGAAAAAGGATGGTTCCATGCGCACGTGTATTGATTATCGGCAGCTAAACAAGGTTACGGTGAAGAACCGGTATCCTTTGCCCCGTATTGATGACTTGTTTGACCAGCTTCAAGGAGCTAGAGTGTTCTCTAAGATTTATTTGAGATCTGGGTATCATCAGCTGAAGATTCAGGATTCTGACATTACGAAGACTGCTTTCAGGACCAGATATGGTCATTATGAGTTTCTGGTTATGTCATTTGGGCTGACCAATGCCCCAGCCGCGTTCATGCATTTGATGAACAGCGTGTCTCAGCCCTACCTTGATTCTTTCATCATTGTGTTCATTGATGACATCCTTGTGTATTCTCGTAGCCACGAGGAGCATGCTCAGCATTTGAGAGTGGTGTTGCAGAGGTTGAGAGAGAAGAATCTTTATGCAAAATTCTCCAAGTGTGAGTTTTGGCTTGGTTCAGTAGCGTTCTTGGGGCACGTGGTGCCCAGTGAGGTTATTCAGGTTGATCCGAAGAAGATAGAGGCGGTGCAAAGTTGGACCAGACCATCCTCATCTACAGAGATTAGGAGTTACCTTGGTTTGGCGGGATATTATCGTCGCTTTGTGGAAGGGTTCTCTTCTATTGCTTCGCCTTTGACCAGATTGACCCAGAAGGGTTCTCCATTCAGATGGTCTGATGAGTGTGAGGAGAGCTTTCAGAAGCTCAAGTCAGCATTGACCACAGCTCCGGTATTGGTTTTGCCTACTGGTTCGGGTTCTTATACAGTCTACTGTGATGCTTCTAGAGTTGGATTGGGAGTAATACTGATGCAGGACAGTAGGGTGATTGCCTATGCATCTAAACAATTGAAGGTGCACGAGAAGAATTATCCAGTGAACGATCTTGAGTTAGCTTCCATTGTTCATGCCTTGAAGATTTGGTGCCATTACTTGTATGGGGTGCAGTGTGAGATTTTCATCGATCATTGTAGCATACAATATATGCTGAAGCAGAAGGACTTGAATTTGCGTCAGAGGAGATGGTTGGAGCTTCTCAAGAAGTATGACCTCACTATTTTATATCATCTGAGGAAGGCCAATGTGGTGGCCGATGCCCTAAGTCGCAGAGCAGGGAGTTTGGAGAGTCAAGCCCACCTTTCAGCAACAGAGCGACCTTTAGCACTTGATGTTCAGGATTTAGCAGGGCAGTTGGTGAGATTGGATTTGTTAGAGCCTCCTCGGATATTAGCTAGTGTGGCTTCCAGGTCTTCTCTCTATGATCAAATTAGAGCACGCCAGTATGATGACCGACACTTGTTAGTTCTGCAAGACAAGGTCCGTCGAGGTGATGTCAGATATGTGACTATTGGTGATGATAGGGTTATGAGGATGAAGGTTCGTATTTGCGTTCCCAATGTGTATGGGCTTCTAGAGTTGATATTAGCAGAGGCCCACAGCTCGCGGTATTCCATCCATCCAGGTGCCGCGAAGATGTATCAGGATATGAGACAGCAGTATTGGTGGAGGCGGATGAAGAGAGATATTGTTGAGTATGTAGCACGGTGTCTCAACTGCCAGCAGGTCAAGTATGAGCACCAGAGACCAGGTGGATTACTTCAGAGGTTAGATATTCCGGAGTGGAAGTGGGAGTGGATCACCATGGATTTTGTAGTTGGGCTTCCACGGACTTCGAGGGGATTTGATGCTATTTGGGTCATTGTGGATCGGCTGACCAAGTTCGCGCACTTCATTCATGTCAGTACTACTTATACTTCGGAGCGGTTAGCTGGTATCTATATCAGGGAGATTGTCCGATTGCATGGAGTTCCAGTTTCTATCATTTCTGACAGAGGTACTTAGTTCACATCTCAGTTTTGGAGGGCCGTGCAGAGAGGCATGGGTACTCAGGTAGAGTTGAGCACTGCATTTCATCCTCAGACCGACGGGCAGTCGGAGCGGACTATCCAGATTTTGGAGGACATGTTGCGTGCCTACGTGATTGATTTTGGGGGTTCATAGGACCAGTTTCTTCCACTCGTGGAGTTTGCATATAATAATAGCTACCAGTCCAGTATTCAGATGGCCCAGTATGAGGCTTTATATGGTAGGAGATATAGATCTCCGGTTGGTTGGTTCGAGCTGGGTGAGGCTAGGCCATTGGGCACAGATTTGGTTCAGGATGCGTTGGAGAAGGTGAAGTTGATTCAGGAGTGACTTCGCACGGCGCAGTCTAGGCAGAAGATGTATGCGGACCGGAAGGTCCGGGATGTGTCTTTCATGGATGGTGATAAGGTACTGCTGAAGGTATCACCCATGAAGGGTGTTATGAGGTTCGGAAAGAGGGGAAAGTTGAGTCCCCGGTTCATTGGGCCTTTTGAGGTGCTTCAGAGGATTGGAGAGGTGGCTTATAGGCTTGCCTTGCCACCCAGCTTATCAAGTGTTCATCTGGTATTCCATGTGTCGATGCTCCGGAAGAAATGTTGTCACGACCCAAAATCCGTAAGGTCGTGATGGCGCCGGACACCACTGTCAGGCAAGCCAATCATTTATTTGTTGAAATAAATCTCTGTTTTAACATTTTCGAAATCGTTACTTTTCATTTTAGTAGATAATAACTAGATAGAAATCCATTAAGTAAAAGCAACAGTCCATTTTTTCCAATTTAATAAAAATACAACCCAAATACATCCCAGAACCCGGTGTCACAAGTGCATGAGCAAATTCTAAGAATTCATACAATAAATACAAAGCTTGTCAGAAATACAAGTTGGACAAGGAATTCTAAAATGAAAAAAATACAATACATAGAGGAAGACTCTGTCGGCTGCGGGTCGTCTCCGGATGGTGCAGCTCGTCTAGGTATCCAAGTCAATCACATTGCAATGAATGTACCTGTGCAACAAAATGCACAGGAAGTGTAGTATCAGTACGAAAACAACGTGTACTCAGTAAGTATCCTGCCTAACCTCAGAGAGGTAGTGACGAGAGGTCGAATTTGACACTTGCTACAAGTCATTCTAGTATATTTTAAAATGAAAAAAATACAATACATAGAGCAAGACTCTGTCGGCTGCGGGTCGTCTCCGGATGGTGCAGCTCGTCTAGGTCTCCAAGTCAATCACATTGCAATGAATGTACCTGTGCAACAAAATGCACAGGAAGTGTAGTATGAGTACGAAAACAACGTGTACTCAGTAAGTATCCCGCCTAACCTCAGAGAGGTAGTGACGAGAGGTCGAATTTGACACTTGCTACAAGTCATTCTAGTATAATTTAAGTGAGACGCTAAGCATAAGTATCATAGGCAGAGGTAATAGTAATCCGGGAATAAGAAATATCAATATGATTCACATTTAGCACATTAAACCTTCGTCATTTCAGTTGGCAATTAAATAATAATCAAGAGTGGGAAGTATAGACTTATTTCACATTCTTACATATCAATTCTTCTTCTTTTTAGCTAGCAAATTCATAACTCTTTAGACCAATAAACAAGTACAAATCACAGGAAATATGCAGCATTTAACATGCGCAAACAAACTGCCAAGGGTCGAACGGCGCGGACCAACAATAATAAATTGTGCACTGCCGAAGGGTCGAACGGCTCGAACCATAGATGCATCTATCTGCCCCGCTCGTGAATCGATCATGCGACGCGGTTATACATAAATACCGGTTTATCCTGCTCGCGAATCATACGTGCGACTCATGCCCCATAGATACACATATTCACACAATGAGTTCATATTTTTATCAGGAAAGTAGTTTCTCAAAGAAGTGATAAAATTCTCTTTAATTAAACATGAAGATAGTATTTAGAATATTTTTCTGGAAATTCGTTTGCCAAGATTAACAATATTCAATAAATAATCTTGCCAGGAACACAATAATACACGGGGAAATCAATCCTCTTTTCAATTAATTAAGAAGTATACACTCTAACCTTTTTAGGAAAGTAGATTACTAATTCAATAGCATCATTAGCCTAATGTTATGAGAGGATCACATATACAACACGTAGGCCATGCTAGTGGGTCCTAAGTATACACTCTAACCTCGTACGAACGTATCCCCCCACAAATAATATCATATATTCATTTAATTCACCTATGGGGACAATTCCCCCTCACAAAGTTAGAAAGGAGACTTACCTCGCTTCGAAATTCCATAAACGACCTCCAAGCCTTCCCGACGACTCCAATCGATGCACAACGCTCCAAAACTACCCAAATGATGATAAACCAATGAAAATATACTCAATTGTTTGCTAAAAATTCAGATTATATAATTTCCCAACTCCGCTCAGTGAATTGACCAAAATGCCCTCAGGCCCCCGTGCCCGGATTTCGAAATTTCTCGAAGATAAACTCTACCCATAGCTTTACTAGCTCAAATATACAATTTACTCCTAATTTCATGATCAAATTCGTGGCTAAAATAAATTTATCAAGTTTCTAGGTTTTCTTCCAAAAATCCCAATTTTCCCAAAATATTTCATGTTCAAATCCATGTAATAACCTTGTGTTTAACTCAAAAATGGGAAGAATTTACTTACCTAGTGATGCTTGGTGAAAATCTCCTCTTGAAGCTCCTCAAATCGCCCAAACCAAGTGAAGAAATAAAGAAATGGCAAAAATCCCGTTAAAAATAACACACTGCCCAGGCGACCCTCTTATGCGATCGCAGAACATGATCCGCGATCGCATAGGCCCACTATGCTGCCCCACGAATTCACTCAGTGCGGTCGCAACCAAGCACCTACGTTCGCACAGGCCGAAGCTGGAGCCCCATTATTTCTTCTATTGTGCGTTCGCATATGCCTTCATGCGTTCGCACAAGCCAAGCCCCCAGTAGCCTCCAAACGCACCCTGTGCGATCGCACCTTCAACCTCGCGATCGCACCTTCAACCTCGCGATCGCATAGGCCAAATTCCATCTCCCGCTGATTTCTTCTCCACGATCGCACTCATCCGTATGCGATCGCAATGCATACCAGAGACACCAGAAAAACAGCAACAGCAAACATTCCAAAAATGGCCTGAAACCACCCCGAAACACACCCGAGGCCCTCGGGACCCCGTCCAATCACACAAATCAGTCCCATAACCTCACACGGACTTTCTCGAGGCTCCAAATCACATCAAACAACGCCGAAATCATGAATCTCACCAAAATTCAACTTTATGAACTTTGAAATTTCAAACTTTCGCATCCGATGCTGAAGCCTATCAAATCACGTCCGATTGACCCCATATTTTGCACACAAGTCATATTCGACATTACGGACCTGCTCCAACTTTTAGAATCACATTCCGACCCTGATATCAAAATTTCCACTTCCGGTCGGATTTCTCAAAAACCTTCAAAATTCTAACATTAGCAAAATAGCTTCAAAATAACCTACGGACATCCGAATTCACTTCTGATCGCGCTCCCAACTCCAAAATCACCATACGAAGATATTCCCAGACTCAGAATCCAAAACGGACATCAATATCATTGAAATGCGCTTCAAGCCAAACTTAGTAAATTCCTTCAAAGGTGCTGACTTCCACAATATACGTTGAAACGCTCGCGGGTTATCCAAAACTCAGTCCGAATAAACGCCCAAGTCCAAAATCATCATACAAATATGCTGGAACCTTTGGATCCCAATTCCGAGGTTGTTTACTCCAAATTCTAGTCATAGTCAATTCCTTCAACTTAAGACTTCCGAAATGAGAATTTTCTTTCCAATTTGACTCCGAACTTTCTGACATTCAACTCCGACCATACGCACAAGTCAATATACCTGAAATGGAGTTGTTCATGACTTTCAACCACTAAACAATGCGCTAGAGCTCAAAACGACCAGTCGGGTCGTTACAATATTGGTGACCCGTCTCATGTGTTAGACTTCAGCACAATTCAGCTCGAGGGTGATATGTTATATGAGGTAGAGCTAGTGGCCATTTTGGGTCGTTAGGTCATAAAGATGAGGTCTAAGGATATAGCTTCACTGAAATTGTAGTGGAAAGGTAAGCCGGTGAGGAGGCTACTTGGGAGACCGAGCGGGAGATGCGGAGCAGATATCCTCACTTGTTTGAGACTCCAGGTATGTTTCCAGACCCGTTCGAGGATGAACGTTTGTTTAAGAGGGGAGAATGTAACGACCCGGCCGGTCGTTACATAGAACCTGCATTATTATTATTGTTTTTGCTTTTTCTTAGGTTGGTTATACTGTTTATGATGTGTTGAAGTCGGATGACTCAGGTTCTGAATGGTCGTAGTGAGAATTGAGGCACTTAGTCTCTAAAAGTAACTTTATAGTTGAAAAAGTCAATTGGGAGTTGACTTATTGGTAAACGATCTCAGAATGCGGATTTTATAGCTCGGATAGCTTCGCTAGGTGATTTGGGACTTAGGAGTATGTTCAGAATGTTTTTGTGATGTCCAGTGTAGAATAAGGCTTGAATTGGCGAAAGTTCATTTTTGGTGATTTCCGCTAGGCAGTGGAAAATAGGCTATCGGGGCCAGAATGAAATTCCAAAAGTTGGAACAGGTTCGTAATGGCATTTTGGATAGGTGTGAAACATTTCAGGTCAATCGGGTGTGTTTTGGTTAGTTTCGGCATCGTTGGTGGAATTTAGGAATTTCATAGTTCGTAGGCTTGAATTTGATGTGTTTTGGTGTTTTGATGTTATTTTGGGTGTTCCGAGGGTGCAACTAAGTTTGGATGATCATTTATGATGTGCTGGTATGTTTGGTTGGGGTCTCGAGGGGCTCGGAATTGATTTCGTATGGTGAACGGAGATTTTTGGAGTTGAAAAATGCAGCATCAGCTGCTGGTGTTTCTGCTACTGTCATTTCCGCACCTGCTGATATTTGACCGCAGGTGCGAGCCGCAGGAGCGGCCAGGAAGGTCGCAGGTGCGGTGGAGGCTAGGTGGGAGAGAATCCGCAGAAGCGGTTGTGTGGCCGCATCTGGGAGCCGCAAGTGCGACACCTGGGCCGCAGGTGGGAGAATTTATCCGATTAATGAAAACCCGTAGGTGCGGTGGTCCTGAGCGTAGGTGCGGACCGCAGGTGCGAGAAAAAGGGCCGCAGGTGCGAAAAGCATGGGCAGAAAGTATAAAAAGAGGACTTAGCTATTTTTAGTCTCCTTTTTACCATTGATATTGCGGGTTCCGAGCTTTTTGAGGGTTTTTTAAGAGGAAAACAATTAATCTTCATTGAGGTAAGGTTTTTGGACTTATTAAATCGGTTATATGTGATTAAGACCTAATTAGTAGTGTTTAATTGGGAAAAATCAGTGGAAAAAGGGAGAATTATGGCTTGAGGTTATGAGTCCTTCTAGGGGTGATTTGAGGGGTCATTTGGACTCCGATTTCAGCGTTCTTTATATGTATAGACTCCTGAGATGATGATGATCGTTTTGGTAAGTTTGTCGAGTTCCGAGATGTGTCGGGTTTTGGATTATTTAGGGAATTGTGCATAAAGTTGATAACTTTCTATTGGGTTTCATCCCCCTAGCATATCTTGATGTGAAAAATCTGAACTTGATAGATTTGGAGCACTCAGAAGTTGATTCGAGGGGAAAGCGTGTTGCGGAGTAGATTTTCTGACTAGTTTAAGGTAAGTAATGTCTTTAAATCCTGTCATGAGGGTATAAAACCCCGGACTTTACATCCTTTCACTATTTTTGAGTGACGCACATACTGGATGACGAGTGTAGGGCGTGCACGGGCAGGAAATTTGGGGATCTGTTCCTCCTGAGGCAACTAGTGAGTTGCGAGACTGCTTTTTAATCATATGTTAAATAGTATTACTATGTTCTTGATATATTTGGGTTGTAAGCCACGTTTGGGGCCTAGTGTCGATCTGTTTAAACCCCTTGGGGGCTATTTTCTAATATTCCTCACGTAATAAATAACTCAGTCTTTCTTGTTAAATTGTTTGACACTCAAATTTGTGATATTATCATTTCCTGAAATGAAATGTTGTTTTGGGTCGAGAACCCCGTTTATTTATGGCCTGAGTGGCATTCTGAGAGTGTCTAACTGAGTGAGGCTGAGAGCCAATACTGTGAGGATATTTATGATATGAGAGTGGACGAGTGCCAGAGTGATTGATGCCATGATTTGGCTATTTATAGCGCTTGGGCTGTAGGAGCCCCTCCGGAGTCTATACACCCCCAGTGAGCGCAGGTACCTACTGAGTTCGAGTGCCGAGTGACAAGTGATTGGGAGGCATGAGTGACTGTGAGGTTCTGAGTGACTGTTGTCGAGTGATGGTGAGGTGTTGCGTGACTGATTATGAGTGATGATTTGGCACGTGTTTATAATGATATTTTGCTGAGCTTTTGATTATGATTCATTTCATCTTTCATGCTGAGATTTTGGGAAATTTTACTGAGTACCATTGGAAATCATACTTGTTCAAAGGATTTTTACGGAAACTGGTTTTTAAACATTTGGACTAAATATATACATTGTTAAACTCAGTATTTTGCTATTTGAGAATTGATGTTGTGTACTGTGTGTTTCTTATCTTCAGACTTGATTTATTTTCATTACTACTGAGTTGGCGTACTCAGCATTACTCTCTGCACCTCTGTGTGCAGATCCAGGTACTGGTTCTGAGAAATAATCATCTGAGTCCGATCGACGTCAACATTCGGGTTTCGAGGTAGCTTTCCAGCGTCAACTGCTTCTCCATTTCCCTTCCTTCATTAGTATTTAGTATTTTGTTCTGAGACATTGTTTTATGACATTAGCAGTGTTAGTATTATTCTTAGATGCTCGTGATCAGTTGACTCCAGTTTTGGGGAATGGTGTTAGACTGTTAGATTATATTACGTTCTGTTAAAGACTTAGAAGATTTTATACTTGCTATTAATGATTTTGGTAAATTTTATTAAAGGAATTGTGTAATTATGTGATAGTGGCTAGCCTAGTTCCACAATAGGCGCCATCACGACCAGTTAGGATTTGGGGTTGTGACAAGTTGGTATTAGAGCACTAGGTTACATAGGACTCAACGGTCATGAGCAGGTTTAGTAGAGTCTTGCGGATCGGTACGAGGACGTCTGTACTTATCTTCGAGAGGCTACAGAACTCTTAGGAAAAATCTCATTTTCTTGAACTCTGTCGTGCCATTCTATTGATTCTGGAAATCTAAACTCCTGTTGTTTCATTCTCTCACAGATGGTGAGGACACGCGCTACGGATCAGGGTGACCAGACACCAGTCGGACCCACGAGGGGTCGAGGCCGTGGTGGAGTTAGGGGACCAGCCCGTACAGCAGCCGGGACCAGCCCGTGGATTTTAGATATGTTGTGTTTCCATTGGGCCGTGTTGCTCTTGTAAATGACTTTTCGATGTATATATGAAAATTTTTCTTCACTTTTTCAAAGGTCAAAGAACCTTATAACATCACGAAGTAGTATTCTAAGGTTCGAGGTTGAGACGATTTGATTAAAACCGAATTAAAGTAGCCTTTAGACTTTATGATTGAGTGAGGACCTACTCGAACTTGAAATAAGGTATCCCTTAGGATTTATATTAGAGTGAGAATGATTTCTTGAACTCAAAGTAAAAGTATCCCTTAGGCTTTATGGTCGAGTGAGCACTTTCTCGTATTCGAAGTAAAGTGGCCCTTGGGCTAGATAGATAGTCTGCAAGTGAACATTTGATTGAACTCGGGTTACGGTAGCCCTTGGGATTTGTAATCGAGTGAGGATTTTCTCGAACTCGAGATAAGGTAGCCCTTGGGCTTGATAGATAGTCCCCGAGTGAGAATTTGCTCGAACTCGGGTTAAGGTAGCCCTTGGGATTTGTAATCGAGTGAGGACTTATTAGAACTCGAGATAAGGTAGCCTTTAGGATTCATGGTCGAGTGACGATTTGCTCGAACTCGAAGTAAAGTAGACCTTCGGCCTTTGTATTTTTGCTTTCTTTTGTGTCTTTTTCGGAAGCCTATTTTTGTTACATATTTTGGACGTCTTCGAACCGTGTTAAATTGGTCGTAGCCTTTTAGTTAGGGTGTAGCCCAGTAAGCTTGCTTCCGCGAGTTACCCAGGCTTGCCTGAGACAACAGTCCCCGAGTGGGTATGACCGTGGCATTTTAAAATTTTAGGGTTGACTAAAAGGTCTTATTCTCTCGATTCTCAATGGTTCGATATGTTGGAGTTTTATTTTTGGACGGTAGTCCCTGAGTAGGGTGGTGATATCCGAACTCTGGTTATGATCGTCTCTTGAGCTCATGTCCATAATTTATCGGAAGTATGGAATTATAAAGTAGAAAAAACTTTTTATAAAACATGAGATAATTGCAAGGAAAAATACTTCTCTTTATTCTTGTGAAAAATGATTACACATGCGTACATGTTTTGTGCCAGGGCTGGAGCATCCTATGCAGGCACGATTTGTTAGATCGATTGGCCCTTACAAGTCTCACCTATCGAGAACCAGTTATTATGAAGTAATTCCCTTGCAACAAAGTTGACATCCAAGGGAAATTCCCCCTAGTATTAGAGGTTGATAGTAGAAGAACCTCGGGTACTGTTAGTGCCGTCTTTGACACCGATCGTGATCGGCCTTCGATCTTAAGTTAGTTCGATGCACTGTTGCCTCTACGGTATCCATTATACGATTGATATTGATCTCTATTTGACCTTTGTTCTCGGTCGATGTCCCTCTTGATTCCATATATGGGCCTGATAGGATAAACGGACCCAGAAAAAACTCCCAGTTGATCATCCTCGACCCAGGTCTTCAAATGGTATCGATTATGCACATCGTCCCAAGTGATAGCTGGATATTCAATCAGATTATGCTTCAACCATTGTGAAGCCACTAAACTTTGAGCGTTGAGACCTTGATTGAAAGCTTGAACAACCCAATTGTGGTAAATCCATTCGTTCCATTTGGAATCGAGATACGAATTCTCTGAGCGTCTCATCGTCCTTCTGTTTTTACTTGAAAAGGTCTGACTTCCTTGTTGCGACCACAATGGCCCTGGCGTGTGCCTTTACGAAAGAATCTACAAGCATAGCAAATGAGTCAATAGAATTAGATGGTAAATTATGATACCATATCATATCACCCTTCGATAAAGTCTCCCCGAATTTTTTCAGCAAGATGGATTCAATGTCGTCATCTTCCAAGTCATTTCCTTTGATAAAACACGTGTAGGAGATGACATGTTCGTTTGGATCAGTCGTCCCGTTGTACTTAGGAATCTCGGGAATACGGAACTTCTTGGGGATCGGCTTCGGAGCCGCACTTGGGGGAAAAGGTTTTTGTACAAACATTTTTTAATCTAGCCCTTTCAATATCTGTGGTGCCCCCGGGATTTGATTGAACTTGGAGTTATAGGTTTCTACTTTCTTATCGTTTTCCTTGACTTTATTTTCCCCTGTCTCGATTCGCATTGTCAGTTCTTCGAGCATCTTCATGATAGCAGGATTGGTCTCCGATTCCTTCTCATTCAATTTCCTCGTAGCTGATTCAGCCCTGTTCGATATGTGGTTCTGATTTTAGAGTTGGGCTATTGCTTCCTGTTGAGCCTGCATCATTTCGAAGATCACCCGCAGGCTGATCTCTCCATCTAGTAGATGAGTTCTACTTATGGTACAATTCTAAATACAGTAAGAAATCACATGATTGACTAATTAACCGGTCTTGACTTAATACGTGTCGAGATTTCCACCGCGATCCTCGCCCGATCGCGGATATCTTGGCTTTCCGATATTTGACTCAGCAGGCTTCCCTCGATCTCGTTCGATCTCTATCCCGCTCGATCTCGATCTTGGCTGATCTCGATCTCGATCGGTCCCTGAGTTACGAACTTGGCAATTTAACTTTGTGTCATGGTCCGATATGACATGGGGTCGAACCTTGGCTTGCCGCCCATGTCTCAATTAATCATAAAAAAAGGCGAGCCTGATTTCGACCGTATACAACTGCATCTAATGTTGACTTGCCTAACCAGTAAAATAATAGATACCATCACGGTCCTGAGGGTGGGAATTCCGGATCACACCTCATGCTAATCAACTTATATTCATTGGATACTCTACTTTTGAGGTGCACTACTTGCACTCGACAATGTTAATTTATTATGGTAATAATTGAGATAACGTTTTTATTAGTTAATCCTTGCTAAATTGTAAAGTATATGTATAAACATATTATACACTTATTTGTTTGATTAATGCATCGTGTTGGAGTGAATATACTCCTGTAACATAATTTATATGCTCCAAATGCTCGTCATTTATAATTTTTGGAACGAGTGCGCAAGCAAATAAATGCCCATGATCTAAACTTGGTATGGAAACTTGGGGTCAACACGATCAAGTTTTAGGTTTTGCGAGTCAAAAATCATATTATACACATATTCTTTCTTCGCCGTCTTCTTTATTCTTTTGTTTTTAAATTCAAGATTTTCGGTTGACATGTCTAACAAATATGAATACCGCAGCTTACCCTCTGCCTTTTGAATAATTCAGATTATTTGTGCTACGAAATCGTTGCTTCATTTGTTTTTTTAAAGTAAAAAGTCTTATATGCACGAATTCCTCTTTTACATCTCTCTCTCCTTTTTTTTTTCTTCTTCCAAAATTCGTGATTTTCCGGTGACCTGGCTAACAAATATAAATGCCATTAACTACACCCTTTGCTTTGAAAAAAATCAGATCACTACGACAATCTTTATAGGATTTTTCTGTTTTGTCAACTGTCGGAACAAAAATGGTTTGACGTACGACTAAACTAAAACTATGACATGCACATTCTTTAACATTAAAATATACTCCCTCCGGCTTTTTTTGCCTTTTTTTTCTTGTGATCCAAAATAAGTGATTTTTCTAGATTTCAAGAATGAATTAATTATTTTTTTTTCCTACATTGCCTCTGAAGTATGTGTTAGAAGTGTTTATGTGAGGAGATAGTAAATGTTAATATGGTCAATTTTATTCCTAATTAATGTTAAAAAGCTAGATTTCTTAATCTGTGTGAAAACAATAAAAAAATCACTTATTGTGGACCGGAGGGAGTATTGTGTTTTTTGTATGAGTAATTATTTATGCTTAGTTCTCTATTACGGAGTATTTGCTGAATTTCTGACCATGTTCAAGAGTAAACTAGGAGATTGCAAAGGGAATTAATTTTGAAGAATATCGAAATAATATTTTTAAAATAAAAAACATAGATTTTCTTGTGATGATTAAAGAGGCATGTGGATATCACACGAACATATTTAGAAAAGCTAAGTAAAAAAGTAAATTAATTAACATTGGTCAGTAAGTTAGGCTGGTAGACTTTTAGATTAATAGGTGACGAAAAGTAAAAAGTTTACACTTTCTGGAAAAGACAAATATTAATGTCATAGCCAATAATAATAGGCCAAGACCAAATGTGGGTTTGGTAAAGAAGGAAAAGCATTGGCATTGGCAGTCGGCGCGTAACGTAGCGCTTTTGCTGTCAGCCAAATATTCCGCTTTATTAGTTGGACTTCCATACGTAAAGCAAAGATTTTCTTTCCATGTGTTTTGTAGCAGATTCCACGTGGCGGCAGTCGCGGGCAAAGCTATGTTGGTAGTCCATTTATCATCTTTTGTCGGAAAATAATAGTATTTCGTATAATGTTACTTACTATGTACGAATTAATCAATATATTCTGAATTTCAATTTTTCTATTTAATTTTTCAAGATACAAAATAAGTTAAATTTCTTTATAACAACCTTTGTTGTTTTGATTTTTCTTTTTTGCTGTTATGAAGAAAATATATAATAACATAATATAAAAATCGATTCCAAGGAAAACTTAGCTTTTATAGTAAATGATTGTTATATAAGGATGTCATTGTATCCTGAATTGCCTTGAAATTAAGATTTTTAGTTCAAATTTTGAGGACAAAATAAATATTGGCTAATCCCTTAATAGCCACTCTAAGAATAGATGTTTGTATACTTCCCCTATTTTTCTGTCAAGTCCAGTGATTATTGTGAGATCACTGAAATGTATCAACAAATGTTGCTTGTATAAGGTTTTTTATTTTCCTAAAAAAGAAACTTCAATTCAAGAAAAGTTCAAAATTTTACCATATTCCAATGGTCGATCAACAAAAGGAGAAAAAAAAAGATAAAAAGAGAGAGAATTATACCAACCGAATTTATTACTTGGTGGACGCACGATGGTAATTGATTCTTCTTGTCGAAGATTTTGATGGTGAATATTGAAAGAAAGTAGTGGTAGTACTTTAGAAACATTTATTGATTGCTATATTATGCGTTAAAGTCTTAAAGACAACAGCTAACACAATAATGAAATGTTACGTTACATGCATATTGGGTAGGTTCAGAATTTAATTTAGCTCCTAACCATTTGAAAGAGAATTTTTAACTTCTAACTTTTGCGTACATGTTCTTAATTTAACACCGAACACTATACATTTTTCTGCACAATCTCACTTTGTGTAGTACCCTCGCTCACTACTTAACTACAAAGAATAGCACTGGAAGGCATAGTTTTTGGAATTTTACAATAACAACATACTTAGTATATATTATCCTACACCATGGGTCTGGGAGGATAATATGTACGCAGACCTTACCCCTATCTTGTGAGGATAGAAAAACTGTTTTCAATAATAGACCCTCGGCTTAAGCATAAGCACCACAATAATAGAAATATAGACAAGAAGGGACAGTACTACCAACAGAAAGCTAGACTTCATGCAAATACTACTGTTATGAACACTCTAGACTATTTACTCTACTACTATAATCATCGATCTGCATACCATCTTATCAAGGACCATGTTTTCGATCGGCTGAAATTTTTGGAATTTTACGAAGTGTAAATGGTTGGGGTGTGTCCGACCTTCATAGTGGTGTTAGAAATGTTACTGGGAATTGTGCAAATTGTAATAGGTTGGCTACGTCCAACTCTTAAGTAGGATTTGAGGAGGTAAAACACAAGGTAAGGATCAATGCCTAAGTTCTATCAACATAAGTTTGTTTAAAAAATCATTTTATGTTATATTTTTTAAGAGTAAAATAAAAGTTTTAACTAAAATTATTTTAAATATATAAATTTATAAAAACACTTCTTGTCGAGTAAAAAATAACCAAAAGAAAAAGGGAAAAAAATTCAGAAAATGTTTGGGGGCAAATATGTTATTATAATAATAAGGAGAAAAAGAAAACAAACCGATAACGGCGAGAGAGGAATGAATGAAAAGAATGGGAAGAAAGAAAGCTTCAAAACTGTTAACTGTTCCAACTACTTTCAGTCCTCACTTTGTGTAATGTAACGCGGAATTCTCCGTCTCCCTCTCTTTCTGTATTTTACTTATTCCTCTCTCACAAATCACTATGATCTCATTCACCAGACCCTATTTCTTGGTACTCTCCCCTAACTCTCTTTCTTTTTTTCCTTTTTATCTTTTCTCTGGTAATACTTTCACACTATAGCATTTTCAGTTAGTTTCACACTTAATAAATTAATCTGACATTGAAAAGTTGCATTCAAACATTTTGATTTTCATTGTTTCTTGTGTTATAAAAGGTGGGTTGTTCTGTTCTTGGTAACAGAAGCAAAGAACATTTGTAGTTTTCTTGGGTATTTATTTGTTTGTTTTTTTTTGCTTTGTGGGTTATTGTTGTTTCAGTTTGTTTCATTGGCAGAGAAAGGCATTGGGGTTATTTTTATTGGGTCAAAGAGGAGGAGGAATATTAAAGATAAGGGTAGAGATGGAGAGCACATTGAAGGAAATAACACCAAATGGTGGTGATTCTGTTCTTGATATGAAAGATAAATGTGGTGTTGGTGGTGGTGTTGAGGATATGTATGGAGAGGATAGAGCTACTGAAGATCAGCCTATCACCCCTTGGACTTTTTCTGTTGCTAGGTAATCTCTTCTGTTTTTTCTTTAATTCTCTATGATCTTTTGCTTCATTTTGCTATGGGTTGTGTTAATTTGTTATACCCCAATAGAATAATTTGTTTCATTATGTTAATTTTTAGTGGTCTTGTAGATCAAAGAATAAGGGGACCTAATCAGTGGCGGACCCAAGATTTTGTGCAAGCGGGTTCAATTTTAGAAGTATATAACTTTAGTCGTAAAATAGTAGTTGTCAAGTGGGTTCAAATAAACATTTATACAAAATTTACACGGCTTTAATCCTAATTTATACATACACACAATATTATTTTTTGGTGAAGCGGGTTCAGTAGAACCCGCTAGCCACCACTTGGGTCCGCCACTGGACCTAATGTGTAGTTGCAAACTGTGTTATTATCCTCTTTACCTTTGGATTATCTGATTTTATTCAGTTAGTTTCCTGTTCCAGGCATAGCGTTTTACTTATTACCACTTTTCATGGGTGAATTTACAAACTAATGAGTGTTTGCTTGTGAAAATAGTGAATTTAGATCGTATTATAGGCTGAACACTGTCAACTATATGTGATAACTAGTCCTTCTTGACAAATCATCTTTCTTGATTTCAGTGGATATAGTTTGTTACGTGATCCACATTACAACAAAGGGCTCGCCTTCACTGAAGCAGAGAGAGATGCTCATTATCTGCGCGGCCTTCTGCCTCCTACTGTTTTAAGCCAAGATCTTCAGGTAATTTGATAATCCTTGACTTATAAACTTGAGTTCTCTGTTCCCATTTCCACTCATAATTAGACCGCTAAACCTTTTTCATCAATTATCAGGAGAAGAGATTGATACACAATCTCCGCCAATATCAAGTTCCATTGCAAAGATACATGGCCATGATGGATCTTCAGGTAATTTTACCTCTCCTGTAGCATGTTAGATTCCATGTTAGTTAAATTTTATGAGGTTACATATTGGATCTTTTGTAAGTTTGCATGGCAATAGGTGTAAAGTCTTGGATTTACTCTTTAAAGAACGTTTTTATGGAAGTAATGTACTGTACTTTTTTTTTAATCTTATGACAATGGTAAGGTATGAAAAAAAAGTAATGGTAAGCTATGCATTTAAAATCTCACAATTTACCAATTGGAATTACCAATATAGCATGGCTATATGGGCCCAGAATTCGTCTTCTTTTCTCTTTCTCGTTTTTTTTTATCATGTGTTTAACCCTTTTTATGCCTCTTAGAGCGAATGCTGTAAGCTATCATTTCGATAATTTGAACGTACAAAATAATTTGGCATTTCTCAAGGATTGCACAAGAAACTATTTGGGGAAGTCTAAAGGAATAGAATCTCCATTAAAACGCTACTTGGCTGTTCTATGACCTAAGTTATTTAATGATGAGTCAATTCTATGATCAGACTAATAGGTGATTCTGCGTCTATGCTGCTAAAATTCTGCTGATAATTTATTTTTCCAATTCCCAGGAAAGAAATGAAAGGTTATTTTACAAGCTTCTCATCGATCATGTTGAAGAGCTATTGCCAATTGTATATACCCCAACAGTTGGCGAGGCTTGCCAGAAGTATGGAAGCATTTTCAGGCGTCCTCAGGGTCTCTTCATCAGCTTAAAAGAAAAGTAATTTCCCTTGTTTCTTCCTTTATTTCTTTCTGGTCATCCATGTGGAGGAATTTTTTGCTGTTCGGTTTAATTGTGCATCTGATGCTCTTCTACTCCAAAGATAATGTAATTACCTTTACTACTGAAACTTTCAGGGGAAAGATTCTTGAGGTATTGAAAAACTGGCCTGAGAAGAGTATTCAAGTCATTGTTGTTACTGATGGGGAGAGGATATTAGGACTTGGTGATCTTGGCTGTCAGGTAAATCTGCCAAATTCGACTAGTTGTCAGATTTATTGCATAATAGCGTGTTATTTGAACAACTGGACAGAACTAATTAGAGAGACAGTCCTATCTCTACTTTACTTGTACACAGTTGCAGATGGATAACATAATTGACCAAAAGTTCCAAAATTGTTTCAGGGCATGGGTATTCCAGTTGGAAAGCTCTCTCTTTATACTGCTCTTGGGGGTGTTCGTCCCTCAGTAGTAAGCACTGGTCCAACTTTGTTTCTTTGTACACTCATCATTATCTCAAAATGATCTCATAATTTGTCCTTGTGCCTTTTGCATTTTGTGGATGGAATGCTTTACACTTATTGAAATTTGCTTGCCTCCAAATTTTCCTTTTTACTATGCTTTCTCATACATGTCTGAGTGGAATTTTGGCTATTTCCAGCTTGTATTAATTTGGATGCTATTAGCCAATAAAAATATGGCATGTTAAAGAAGATGAATATGTTTTCTCAGAGGATCTCCATCTATGTCCACAAAATTCTGTTTCTTCTAATGTCTATATCAAGTGGATTAGAATGTCATATGTTCTAACATCTTAATCGATTTCTCTTCTTGAAGTTTTAATGTTGTTTCCTTGTCTAAACTTGATATGGATCAGTCTTCAATGATATCTCCCAAACAACTAAAATGTTTAATATTTGTTGTATCAGTATGAGGGCTGATATTGATGACTACATTATATTGATTTCATTAGACACTCTGTGTCAGAAATTCACACTATTATATTTTCACCTTCAGTGTCTTCCTATAACCATTGATGTTGGCACGAACAATCAGAAGTTACTGGATAACGAGTTCTACATTGGACTCAAGCAGAAAAGAGCTACAGGGCAGGTCTGATGATCTTTTCCGTTCCTTTATTTTGCGTTGTACAGATGAAAATAATGCAGTTGTCTAAATCTACCTTTCCGGAAGCTGAAATTTCATTCATGTTTTTCTCTTAAAAGGAATATGCTGAACTTCTGGAGGAGTTTATGTCTGCAGTTAAGCAAAACTACGGAGAGAAAGTCCTCATTCAGGTATGTCACTAGCTATAAATATCCTTGTGCAATTGCTATCTTTTCCCTGCTCCCCCCAAATATCATGAAGCACCAATCTGAAGAACTTTGTCTCTTCGGTCCACTTATTTATGTCCTAAAGTTGCCTAATAAAATTTTCAGTTTGAAGATTTTGCAAACCACAATGCATTCGATCTTCTTGCAAAGTATCGCACTACACATCTTGTATTCAATGATGATATACAGGTAGATATCGTGAGAATGACCGTCAACTTGAAAATTTTGCCTTCATTTTGAGTGGATTAATGATCTTTATACTTGTTTTACAGGGCACAGCGTCTGTGGTTCTGGCCGGGCTTATTGCATCTCTAAAACTACTAGGTGGAACACTGGCTGACCATACTTTCTTATTCTTAGGTGCTGGAGAGGTGAGATTCATCAGCTATTGCCCCTTCACATTTTCTGGGTTATTACTCTTCAAGAGTTTCATACTGTATGTTGGTATGGATTAGAACAGTAGGCAGATTTTATTCTACTTAAAATAGAAAGTTATGTGACACCTTATTTTCCGGCAAGAGCTTCAGCCTTCTCACTGTCCAACTAGATTAGCTTTTGCCTTTTTTTTTGTAGGGTTTTCTACTTAACCCTACTTGCTTACTTCTTCAGATTAGTTTGTTCATATACATTTTAAGTTAATGGCACAAATTTTAGGTTCTTCCTTTACAATTCACCATTTTCAGTTGCCCGCGATATTTAGACCTAGGACTTTATCGTTTGCTTTGGAGATAGATATAATAACTAACTTCCATCAATTACAGAAATGTCTGGTTCATTTCTTTGCAATCTAGAAGCCTAACTACCCATCTACTGGCAAAGGCCTGAGATGAAAGGCGGGCCAATACTGTCCATTAAGGCCATTAGTGCTGCACTGGTCCTAGTCTATCTGCTAAAAGAACTTTTTTCACGGATTAACTAGACCATGCGGATACCTATATATACAAAATGGCCATATACATTGGAGATTTTGTAAAAGTCATAAAAATACTGATCAACATACCAATAAGAGCACATTATGTCTCAAAGTTAGGAATCTTGTTTTTAACTTTCTTGTCTTTTGCTTCCTGAAGGCTGGAACTGGTATTGCTGAGCTCATAGCACTTGAGATAACAAAAAGGGTTCGAACTACTCTTCATCTGCCTTTTCTCCTTTTTTCTTTTTTTTAAATCTTCTGTACTAAATTTCTGTATTTGCCTTTCAGACTAGTGTTCCTTTAGAAGAAGCTCGAAAGAAGATTTGGCTTGTCGACTCTAAGGTATATATCATGATCTGACTTTCCAGTAAAATGCTACACACAATAAATTGATCTCTACCTACATGCTTGAATATCATTTATGTTCGTATCAGCATCTCCTTTTCCCACAAACAGTTTTTAATTTATTACAGGGACTGGTGGTAAGTTCTCGTTTGGAGTCCCTTCAGCAATTCAAAAAGCCTTGGGCTCATGATCACGAACCTGTTAAGGAACTTATAGATGCCGTCAAGGTGTGAAATTTGCGTCTTTCCATTGAAGCGCGATGTGACTTAAATAGATGATGGCAAAAAACACATTCCTTATCTCACTTTATTCTCCATTTGTCAGGCAATAAAACCAACTGTTCTAATAGGAACTTCAGGAGTTGGAAAAACATTTACGAAGGAAGTCGTGGAGACTATGGCTTCCCTCAATCCGGTAGGTCTCCCCCTCTCTAACACACGCACATGCACACACAAATGAAAATATGCATGCATAGACACTGCAACATAAGCTCCATGAATCTTAGTCTACAATACAATGAAGATTCTAATTTTGGCACAAATGATATTCTCCAGAAACCTCTCATTATGGCTTTGTCTAATCCGACATCACAAGCTGAATGCACTGCTGAGGAAGCGTATACATGGAGTAAGGTAAATTCCAATATAAAGCTTAGATAGCTCACGGATTCTACAATGTGCTACCTCAAGCCAGTAATTTTTTATGTACAAATTACTGAGCGCGTTACCTCTTTCCCTTTTGGCCACGTACAGGGTCATGCAATCTTTGCTAGTGGAAGCCCATTTGACCCGTTTGAGTATGAGGGACGGACTTTTGTGTCTGGCCAGGTGCTGCTCTTTCCCAATAGCAATTGACTGTTCTTGAGTAATCATTTGGATATTTACCCTTCTTTTGCTGAACTTTTCAGGCCAACAATGCCTACATATTCCCTGGATTTGGTTTGGGAATAATCATGTCTGGCACAATTCGTGTGCATGATGATATGTTACTGGCAGCCTGTAAGTATATTAAAGTCAAGAATTATGTACACTTCGAGTCTGATTTAGAATCATCTTTATCAGTTAATTAACATGTACTATATAGATTGATGCTTATTTCGTAGGATGTTAGGGAAAGGAGGGAAAAATCTTTTCATGCATGTAATTTGACTTCAATTATTCCTTTCATGAAACAGCGGAAGCTTTGGCAGCTCAGGTGACAGAGGAAGACTATTTAAAGGGACGGATCTACCCACCATTCACTAACATCAGAAAAATATCAGCCCATATCGCGGCCCAAGTAGCTGCTAAGGCATATGAACTTGGTGAGTCCTCCAAAGTGGTTTAACAAATAAAGCACCTAGCTCTGATGATGAATCCTTAAACTTTTTTCAGGTCTAGCAACGCGTCTCCCTCGTCCTACCAATCTTGAAAAGTATGCTGAGAGCTGCATGTACACTCCAGTATATCGCACCTATCGCTAAACTGGGAATTTCGGCTGACATTTAATCATATTTCCGGCTATATTAGGAAGTTTGAGTTTTAGGTTCATTCATAGTTATAGATGAAACATTTTGTATGCTTCTTCCACAACCTAGTAGAGTCATTCATGTTTGTTAATAAACATTATTATTAGCAGTGAAAAAGGATGAGATTTTTGTTTTAAAAGAGTTAAGAGGTGAACATTGTTGGCCAGTTTATATTAGTACAAGCAGAACTATTTTTTTGTCAGTTGTACTCTTCAAAACACGCTTACTATAAATTCTGTTTTGCCGGAAAACATATCTCTGTATGAAAAGCTGGAAACTGTATACGCTTCTTTAAGATCTTAAATCTGAAAATCAGAGGTTTGGCGTATGCAACTCAGATGTATTCTGCACATAATCATCACAGATTCCAGGTTATGTTAAGTATTTGCTGTCTGTTTTCTCCAATAGTGTTATCAACAAGTAAGCATTTTTGTCGTATTTTTTCAGCTTTTTGTACAGTGTTCCTCTCAAACCTCTTATACAGTTGAATTTACTTAGTATTTATTTATCTTAGCCCTTGTTTTATTTCTGTGAAATAGTTAGGTTTCTCTTTCGTTACAACAACAACAACACACCTAGTGAGTTCCCACAAGTGGAGGGTGGAGAGGGTAAGATGTATGCAGCCTTACCCCTAACCTGGAAGAGTAAAGAGGCCATTTCCGATAGACTGTTTTCGTTAGCAAAGAAGATTTGTCCTTATAATTGTCTAAATTCAAGCTCAAAGAAAGTGAGAACTTCAGTGCTAGTTTAACTCTATTTGCACCAGAAAGTTGAAAGTCCAAGCTGAATTAGATATATTGCAAGTGAAATGTTTGCACTATTTTATTCCTTCATAGATAGTGATGCATAATTCTGTTTTGGGTTTCTACTTTGCTGGGTACGATACAAGGAACTAATTAGTGTTCGAATAGTCGGATAAAGTTTTGGGCAGAGGGAGCCAGAAATGCTGCAAACAGGGTGGACGTTACTGTCAATAATCTATACCAGTCAAACGGATTCTTGAGGAGATGAAGACAACTGATACTGCATACAGAGCCAAGACAGGTCAACGATATAGCAACCGAATCTTGGGTGTATACCTGTCAATCCTATTCTCTGTGGAAAGATAAGTATTTTGCATCACTATTGTATAGCTAAAGGAGAACTGACCATTGATATAGTTTATCTTTTTATTCAGGCGAAATGGGTTCCTGGCCACTTAGATTTGTTTCGGATTTTAAAGCCGATATACAAACTTAAATTATTCCCATTTGAACACTTAAACTTATATTTTGGGTAACTAATAAACCTATTTGACTGTTGACCATGCACATATGACAATGACAAAGATGATGTGAACAAGGTGGGTGGAAGTCACGAAAATTACGCGCGTGACTCCAATACTTTTGATTAAAAAAAATTTAGAACAAAAAAACAAATTAAAAAAAAATAAATAAATAAATCAGGCCCATTTCCCCATCCCCGAAAAATTCCCTTCACCCCTCTGTTCTTTTTCTCCATTGTTGTCCTCCCCCATCTCCCCCTTCTTTTCTTTCTCCCCTCTGTTCTTTTTGCAGTTGGCTTCATCTCCATCATTTTTTTGTGGATCTCCGCCTAGTCGGGCTTCAAATCCCCCGATTCAAGACGCCCAATTTAGTAACGATAATTATGTACTTATGCCACCAATTCAAGAATCAGCAATACCAGCACCTTCACCGCCACCACCCTTCTCCTTCTCCAGTTGTATGACTGGAAGTGGCTGTGTTCGAGTGAAGTTCGGGAACAATTCAGCTCCTGTAAGGATTGAAGGGTTCAACTGTCGTGGCAGCTGCAGCATCTCCACTGTTGCTTAGGTATACATATAACTTTCATTTACTCAGACATGACAAAAAAGAGCAGATTTTTTTTTAGAAAGGTGCGAGAAACCAAAACCAATTTGTTTAGCTGTGTGTATATTGAGTGAAAGAAAGAAGGTATCTCCTCTTTTGCTGATGAGTTTTTGTTCTGAAATCATTCAAATACCTGTAATCTGTATATTGTAATGAGGTGATGAATGAGTGTCAAATTGAACAAGGAAGTTATTAGCAAAAATGTGCATCCCAGGTTTGTTGGGTGGTTCTATTCCACTGCCATCATCTTTAATTTTGTTTCTCCATAAAAAATGTGCTCACCATAGTATTGGACGGCCTTCATTATTTCAAAACCATGGATTCTTATTAATTTTTTGTGAAATTCTAAAACTAAATTTATTTCTAGTCTAACCATGATCATAGTGATGTTGTGAATTTGATTTAGAAATAAGAGAGAGAAACAACATTGAAGAAAAGGAAAAAAAAAAGAACAAAAATAAGGAAAAGAACGGAGGTGGGTGAAGGAGAAGATGGGAGAGGTGGGTGAAAAGCGTGGGGTCTTTTTTCTCTCTTTCTTTTTTCTTTTTTTAATTTATAACTTCTTTTTTGGTTATTTAGTATTTAAGAATAGGACCCACAAATAACACATGTCAAGTGATAAATAGTCTAGTATATGACGTGTTGTACATGTAAGCGCAATTGATATACACGAAGTACTAGATGTATTTATTTGTACTCATTCCGTCAAGTTCGAATGTTCAAATAAAAATAATGTAAGTTTATATATCAGCTTTAAAATTCGATACAAATCTAAATGACCAGGAGGCCATTTCGCCTTTTATTTAGTCAGTGTATAACTTCTTTTAATTGTCCCCTCATTCTGATCTTAGTATCCATCTATAAATTAGTGCCTTTTTTTATAGAATTTAATGGTGCCGGTTGCTTTTGTATTTGCTATCTGATAGAGCTATATGAATTACAATTATGCCCGTATACCATCTTTGCTTATGAAAAAAATCCATTAAAAATGCTTGCAAAGTTATATTATACAACTTTTATTAAGTATGCATATATATGACCGTGGCCTGAAAAGCTGAAATGTTACTGTAACAATTTGGAGGTCTTGCAGCGCGTATTTCTCCGTCTGCCTCTCTTGCTTAACTATGTTGCTCGCACTCTCTAAAAGTGTTGCCGTACTTGTGTCGGATCCTCCAAAAATGCACTAAATTTGAAGGATCCGACACATACCCAATAATATTTTTTAAAAATCCGAGTAACATAGCTGCTTAAGGCTCTTTTCATGGTTAAGCTTTAAAAAAATTTGTTCTGAATTCAATCCAAGTTCATAATAATAATCGCTGATTATAAAGTGGAGCCTAGTTTAAGCTGTCAAACAAGTGATGATTGAATGAAAGAAAAACCACTAGTAGGGATATGGATGGAGTCTCGCTCAGTAAAGAGAGTTGTAGGATTCGTAAAACAGGAGAAGAGCCTTTACTTTCAAATGACAACTGCTTCTTCCTGCTGCGAGGGCCTTGAAACCAAACCGCCCCCCGCCCGATCAAGTACCTGTTGCTTCGCTGGTAGGCCTATGTTCCTTATCAGAATATACAAGACGACGAATAATCATTTGTTACAATGAAAGGAAAGGAACATCATTTAATCATATTCTGATACCATTTGCACCAGCATTGCATCTTTTATAAAAATAAGAAATGCGATAAGCCATAAAAGGGGGACAGTGAGAGATCAATGGGTTTTACGAGCCTTTTCTTGGCTCTCACCTTAGTGTAAGTGGCAGAGGAATAAAGGCTATGTCGTGTCTTTGACATTATTTGGCTGAAATATTAGATGATACAAAACGTCGAGACATAGAGAGGAACTGCTTGCGCGCGGTGTTGACATAAAGAGAAAGTTGTTGTCTACTTCTATTGGTGCTCTTTCCTTTAATAGTTAAATTCTTAGGAGGAGTTCAAACATCAATATTTTTTATCATTATAGAGCTGATATTTTTCAGTAGACCCTAATTACAACTGATCTTCTATTACTTATTAATCTTGTAGAGAAGAGATATATGGTTTTTCTTTTTTAACTGTTAAGATGTAAGTTTGGTATCATGAGTCTATACTTAAAGCTAATGATCAACATTAGGATATAGTTTAGTGGTCAGTTTACACTTTAGGATTTGACCTTCCAAAATATATAGTGCTAATTAAATATATATAATTAACTCAACTCAAAGCTATTTTTCTATTTGTTCTTTACCCTTAGTTTTAGCAATACAATGGATGAATTGCTCATTTATTGGTAAAGTTGAAATTAATATTACGTGGCCATGATAGTCGAGTTCTTTGCACCTTTGACGTGTGCACTGTTAGCTCCTAATTCTACTATAATTTCTGCCTGTTTGAATTCTGATCTCTTTAGCTACTTGCAAAATCATTAGAAAGTACAAATTTTTCATAATCTATGAGGGCAAAATAAGCATAATTCAATTAATATTTATTTACTGTTAGCATCACAAAGAACTCGGAAGGAGTAGAGTCTTGGAGTTACGATGAAATTGTTTAGGTGTGACCTATAGGTCATGGGTTCGAGTGTGGGAGAGCAGTCATTGATGCTTGAATTAGAATAGAGTTTAGGTTGGATGCACTAAAGAAAATAATGCATTTGCTTTTGGTATTACTAATCCATTGTTTGGTATACTTTTTCACCCTATGTATTACTAACGCTAGTATTAGTACAACCTATTTGATAATATCCTATCTATAACTAAGACATAACAAACTATGATATTAGCAATACCAAGGTTATTAATGCATGCATCAACATGGTTAAAGACAAAATTGTCCTTAAAGTCCCTTAGAGCTAAAGAATATGGAGGGCATTTTTGTAAACAACAAATTTTATTAAAAATTATGTAATGCATTTTAATTTTTAATACACCACACCAAACAGTAGATAAAAAATAGTTTATACAAAACTAATATTTGCATTACTCTAACTCATGTATTATTAATCTCTGTATTATTAATACATATTATTCAAGCAGTGGATCTCTTAAGGTGCGGCATTTCCTCTAATCCCGCATAAATTCAGTATACCTTATGCACCGCACTGCCTGACTGCCCTCTTGTCACAAAGAAGTCACGATCGGTCCTGTGAATTGAAATTCTATTGTAGGACTTGGACGATCCAATGGTCGGAATTGAGGAATATTTTGATGTGGCAAAGACCACAATTGATTTTGATGGATGATTTCGTGGTCATAAAATTTCTTCTTTTTTCTTATTTGAAGCCAGAAAAATCACGAACCTTGTATCATAAAGCCCCTTTTGAGAAAAAAGGGGTTTTTCAACGTGCATTACTACTTTGGGTGTTGTATGCTTTACATTTTTTACCAATCTTGGAATGACGAAAGCACTCGTGTCGAATTTTAAGAATGTAAGTATAAGTATTTGTGCAATTTTAACTTTTTGTACTTTCTCAAAATAGAACATCTTAGTACCGTTCTTTACTTGTACAGTATAAAGAAGGAATCTTTACATAAATAATCGGTCATATTCATTATTTAGTTTTTATAACTATATGCATAAATTATACATTAATTATATTCAATTATACACATACAATACATAAGTTATGCATATATTATATCTACATCGGCTATTTTTAGTTTATGTTATTGGGTGAGCGATTATTTGAGTTAATTCTTCTATAAAAAAGAAAGAGTGAAAAATTCAAGCAGCTTAGGGGTGTTCAAACCGAACCGGAAAACTGCACCAAACCGAAAAATCAAACCAAACCAATTAAAAAACCCGACTAGGTTTGGTTTGACTTAATTTGGTATGCCGCCTTCTCTTTTTTAACAGATAGAGTAGAGAGTTATTTTGCAAAAAGATTACAATTCTGTTATGTTTCTTTTGCGTTATACCATCTTTGGTACACTTTATTTTTGTGGAATATACATCATTTTAGAATGTATATTTGATTACTACATAAAATAGGTGAATAGCTATTGAAGAGAGTTATTATGTGTATTTAAATATTTAAACTTGTTTGGAAACCCTTACACTCGATTAATTCTTGGGTTTAATTTCTTGTCTTTTTCTTTAGTGGACTGAAGAACGAACTTAATCTAGAGAAGATGAAGCTCAACAGGGTGAAGAGTGATATGAGAGGAGAGACGACTTAATTTGAGCATCAAACCAAAAAGCTTAAAGCAATGGATACCATATAAATTCCCTTCGAAAATACTTACACGACTGATGACGGACAAGTGCTCTAACAATAATGATACCATTGGATAAATTTGAATTTCAAAATTATAAACCTGTAATTAATTAGAATTGTGTCCTCTTCGTCATTGTAACTGTCCTTTTAGGATTAACAATATGGTACGCAATGTTGTGGCAGTACTATCAAGTTATTGCAAAAATGGACCACTTTGAATATTCTTTTGTCTGATTTTTTTCCACCGCCTCCCTGTATATATACGTATACACAAACCAGGTTTTGCATGAGCATGATATTTATATAATAGCCCCTTAATTTCAAAGAGTGTAACTTTCACTAGTAGAAATCAAGCTATTTCCGTCCGAAAATTTTCCGACCGAAATCGGTTTGAAATTTTCCGATCGAATTCGGTCGGAAATAAGAGTAGTTGGTCGCAAAAGTCAACAAAAAAAAAAAAAAAAAAAATCCGACCGATTTTGGTCGGAAATTGGTCAAACAT
>MDKH01013667.1:0-15803 GCA_005239495.1 Nicotiana undulata | reverse complement strand
CAAAATCATTTTTGATTATTTTAAAGAGTAAATTCCATGCGGGGCAAAAATTGGGTGTTCACAATCCTAAATGTATCAGATGTTATGGGTTTTATGCTATTTCGCAAATCAATTTTAGTTTTTGTTTAACTTAATTGTTCTTGCTATTGAAATTGGCTAAAGTTGGCAATAAGAATCCTTTAACGTTGGCTTGCCTAGCAAGTGAAATGTTAGGCGCCTTCACGATCCCGAGGTTGGGAATCCCGGGTCGTGACAGGTTTTATGACCACTTGCAAACATGATATAAATGAAATGCACAACAGAAGTTTGTTAGTACCTTGCTTACGTTTTGCATGGTCCTCCTTCAAGCTAGCTCTTTATGTCTTTATACATCAATGTACTACAAATAAACAACTAACCCTTTTTACTTGTGACAACATGTTATCGTATGGGTCAAAATCAAATCAGAGAAACTCAACATGCGGAGACAATTGTCATGAGTAACCTGCGAATCGAATTGAGCTGTCTGGCCGAGGTCGAGCAGTGATAAATAAGGCCAAGGTCGATCAGTGATCAAGAAGGCTGAGGTAGAGCAATGATCATCGACAAGGCCGAGGTCGAGCAGTAATCAACAATAAGGCCGAGGGCGAGCGGTAAACAACAACAAGGAAGAGGGCGAGCGGTGATCAACAACAAGGACGAGGTCGAGCAGTGATCATCAACAAGGCCGAGGTCGAGTAGTGATCAACAACAAGGCCGGCGTCGAGCAGTGCAGATAGAAGTAATGACTGATTTTGCTTTGGAATCTTCAAAAGGAATATTCTATTGAATATTCCCTCTAATTATACTGTTTAGGGCTCCTTGGGAATCCCATATAAAGAGGATGAGAGAAGGCTGGAAGAGGGGGACTCGAGAAAAAGCATACTCTCTCCCTGTAGAAAAAATACAAAAACATCTCTCTAAAGTGATTAGATTATCTGTTATCCCACACTCTCCATCAGATCCGAAAAGGGTCCTAAGATTCTTGTATTTGTCTATCATTCATCTTTATCAAATGAAAGAGGATCCGCCTCACTCAAGATGGGGTGAATCTTCTCCTTTATTTATATTTTATTTCCATTTAATGTTATTTAGTGCATGGTCTTTTTTTCATATTATTAGATCCGTCCATAATTACTGCCATCATTTATACTCAATTATATTTTTCTATTCATGTTATCCATCTCAGATCTAGAATTAATTATCCTTAACTAGGATTTACCCTCTATATTCTTATTTAATTAGTTTAACAAAATGTATCATACTTTTTGGTCAAACAATTTGGCGCCATCTATGGGGATGCATCTGTGAAACATGTTGTGGCTGTTGTACATGATGCAACATTAGAATTGACGATGCAGAAATGCTACTCATGGCATGTGAACTGAGGGCTGACAATCTAGGTAAATCAACAAGACCGAGGTCGAGCAGTGATCATCAACAAGACAGAGGTCGAGCAGTGATCAATAAGACCGAGGTCGAGCAGTGATAATCAACAAGACCGAGGTCGAGCAGTGATCAACAACAAGGCCGAGGTCGAGCAGTACATGTAGAAGTAACGACTAGTTTTGCTTTGGAATCTTCAAAGGGAATATTCTATTAAATATTCTCTCTAATTGTACTATTTAGGGCTCCTGGGGATATCCCATATACAAAGTATGAGAGAAGAGTGAAAGGGGGCCTTCTAGAAAAGCATACTCCCTCTCTAGAAAAAAGACAAACACATCTCTCCAAAGAGATTAGATTATCCGTTAACCCACACCCTATATCAGATCTGTAAAGGGTCCTAAGATTCTTGTATTTGTCTATCACTCATATTTATCAAATAAAAGAGGATCCGCCTCACTCATGATTTAGTGAATATTCTCCATTATTTACATTTTATTGCCGTTTAATGTTACTTAATGCATAATCTTTTTTCATACTATTAAATCCGGCCATAATTACTGCCAATATTTATACTCAACTATATTTTTTCTATTCATGTTATCCACCTCAGATCTAGAGTTAATTATCCTTAACTAGGATTTACCCTCTATCTTCTTATTTAAATAGTTTAACAAAAATGTCCATACTTTTTTGGTAAAACAATTTGGCGCTGTTTGTGTGGATTTTCTAGTTAAAATTTTAGTTCCCTCTAGATCTAAATTCAATTCTAGTTCCACTTTCTATTCATTGTAGCGTCATCCTTTCGTTACAAATGCGAACTTGAGAATCAACATTCGACCTCACTCGAATTAATATTCGACCTCACTCGAATCACATTCGACCTCGCTCGAATTAATATTCGACCTCACTCGAATCACATTCGACCTCGCTCGACTAACATTCGACCTCGCTCGAATTAACCTTCGACCTCACTTGAATAACATTTGACCTCGCTCGAATCACATTCGACCTCGCTCGAATTAACTAACATTCGACCTCGCTCGAATTAACCTTCGACCTCGCTCAAATTAACTTACATTCGATCTCGCTCAAATTAACCTTCGACCTCGCTCGAATTAACTCACACTCGACCTCGTTCAAACTGATTAAGACACATTTGACAGTCCAAATTAGTAGAGTGACATTCGACCTCGCTCGAATTCAACTCGAATTCGACCTAGCTCGAACTTGATTCATATCTAGACCTCGTTCGAGTTAAATATGCCAACGTTTGACTTCACTTGGACTAATCAAAGACACTCGATTCGAATTAACGCCTACCAATGATTCCTTTGAAACCATCAATCGAGGAAAACGTTCATGAAAAAGAAAAACAGAATCAGACATAAGCAACAAAAGTATCATTCCAAATCAAAAGAAGTATCAGAAAATGCATCTTACAAGGGATCACCCGTCAAGATCTGAGGACGCGGATGACCTCCTCTGATGCCGCCATCCTTGCCAAAGCCGCCATCCTGTCCTCGTCGGCCTTCTCCAACTCTACCGTCTTCTCGATCAACTCATCACTCGAGTCATTGGCCCTGGTCGAACTCTACTCAAGTTCAGCCCGCAAGTATACCAGTTTTACCTGAAGATCGGCGCCCTTAGCAGTGATCCTCACTAGTCGTCCTCCCCATTCGAATTTCTTGAGCTACGATTAATGAAGTCCACTAACCAAGCTCGACAAAAAGACGACCTCGATAATCGGAGGGACTAACTGTATGGGTCAAAATCAAATCAGAGAAATTCGACACGTGGATAAAATTTCCATGAGTAATTTGTGAATCGAATTGAGTTGTCTGGCCGAGGTCGAGCAATGATCAATAAGACCGAGGTCGAGAAGTGATCATCAACAAGGCTGAGGTCGAGCAGTGATCAACAATAAAGCCGAGATCGAGCAGTGATCAACAACAAGGCTGAGGTCGAGTAATGATCAACAACAAGGCCGAGGTCGGGCAATACATATAGAAGTAACAACTAGTTTTGCTTTGGAATCTTCAAAGGGAATATTCTACTGAATATTCTCTCTAATTGTACCATTTAGGGTTCCTTGGGATATCCCATATGTAACGACCCGATCGTTCGTTCTGAGAGTTATAGCCCTGTTTCCCCCATCTATACTTATTTATGTGTTGTTCAACTGTGTTGAGTTGTATCGAGTTGGTAGGTTTGGAGTGAAATGATCACTTAGTCTCTTAGTTAGAAAGATAAGTTAGAAAAGTCAACCGTAAGTTGACTTATGAGTAATCGAATTCGGATTTGGATTTTTTTATGATTCGGGTAGCTTCGTTGGGTGATTTTAGGTTTAGGAGTGTCCGAAATGTGATTGGAGGTCTGTGATAGAATTAGGCTTAAATTGGCGAATTTTGGAAGTTTAGAAGTTCTTAGGCTTGAATCTGAGGTTGAATTCTTGTTTTAGTGTTGTTTTGGGTGTTCCAAAGGTTCGACTAAGTTTGGGTAGTGATATATGACTTGCTGGAGTTATTGGTTGAGGTCCCGAGGTTCTTGGGTGAGTTAGATAGGTTTGAGTTATGTTTCGACGTCGTTTCTTCAAGCATAAATGATATCATATTGAACAAATGAGCTTCGATTTCTTTTTTGATTGAAGCATTAAATCCGTATCATAATTACGGACCCGTAGCAAAAAGAATCGTCAAATTTGTACATCGTGAGTATTTTATGGTCATTTCACTAAGAATTAGTTTACCTGATTTTTCAGATTAATTACAAAATTGCCACTAATGCCGTATTTAAAAATCTGCACTATTTACAAATATTGAAACCAACATATCTCATTCATTATAAGGTCAAATTGAGTGATTTAAAAGCCTAAATTGACTAGAATTTTACAATAAATCCATTGGGGGCATAAAAAGCGAGTTTCAGAATTGTTTGGTACGAGAAACGACGCAGAATAGCTAGCAGAAAATATATAGAATAAAGGTTTGTTCATTCAGTCATATTTTGAGTTGGGGAGCTCGGATTTGGGCGATTTCGGAGGCGATTTTCACAATAGGGATTGGGGTAATTGTTCTCTACTCGAATTTGGTTATATTTCATGAATCCATCTTCGTTTTTGGGATTTGATTGATGATTTCAAAGTGAAATTGAGGGAGTTAGGGCTTGAGTTTTGGAGAGTTTTAGGTAGGGATTTTAGAGACCAAACGGAGTCCGATTTTGATAAATTTTATATGGTTAGACTCGGGAGAGGGCGTGGATTTTGATTCTGCCATTTTGATCGAATTCGAGACGTGAGCCCAGGGGTTTTGTTTTGGCCAATTTTGGATTTTGGCCTATTTTTTAGTTTTTATTGTGGAATTCGATTCGTTAGCCTATGTTGATGGTATTAATCTGATTATGGTTAGATTCAGAGCTTTTGGAGATTGAGTCCAGAGACGAGGGCATGCCATAGTAGGATTTTACGCTGCTAAGGTAAGTAACAATTTTAACTCTGGCCTTGAGGGTATAAACCTGGAGAGTTTGATATCATGTGATTGTTTGGAGGTGATACCCATGCTAGGTGATGAGCGTGTAGGTGTATACCTCGAGGGATGGAGACTTGGTCTGTCACGTGAGGCCTCATATCCATCATCTATATTTACATAGTTACTTGTTGTTGAACTTGTCTGCCTTCATGTTAGAGATCATGCTTAGGATTTATTCATGCTCACATTATTTGTACTCAGGCATAGAAATTATTGTACATGTTTACCTCAATCTCTGTTATTTGCTAATATGATGTGATACTTGATGTGAGTTGTGTCTCCTTATTTGTTGATGATGGTCAGGCTAGTGAGGTACATGATTGAGTGAGGCCGAAGGCCTGGTTGTGAGGATATTAATACCATAGCGCGTGAGTTATTCACGTAGCACGTGAGTTGACCGTGCGGGTCCAGGTATTGATACCATACCGCGTGAGTTGTCTGCGAAACATGTGAGTTGACTGTGCGGATCCAGGTATTGATATAATGGCACGTGAGTTGTCCGTGCTTAGAGTTTGGGATTTGGGAGCCCCTCTGGACTCTGTACACCGTGAGCGCAGAGTGTTGAGTGTTGAGTGCTGAGTGAGAGTGATGAGTGATGGAGTGACATTGCTATGAGGCCACATTTATTTTTGTTGTTGCTGCATTTATCTGTTAAATTTCTTTGTGGCATTTATTGAGTTATGGAATTTACCTATTTATTCCTGTTAGCTCGTCACTACAATTCAGTTGCTTAGTTATTTCTGTTACTACTGAGTCAGTTGTACTCATACTACACCCTGCAGTTCATGTGCAGATCCAAGTTAGTTAGAGCTCAACGGTCGTTGAGTTCATGCCGGCTATTTGTGGAGACTGCAAGGTAGCTGCCGGCGTCCGCAAGACCTTGTTACTCCTTTTATCATTTATTCTTTTAGACAATACTATATCTTAGTTCATAGTTTTAGACGCTCGTGACTTAGTGACACCCTGATGTTTGGGACTCGTTTTCGTATTTATATTATTTATATTTAGAGTTGATTTAGTTTATTAGACATTCAATTGTTGAAAATATTTTATTAAATTCTTATAATAGAATTAACAGTAATAATTTGTAAAATAGGCTTGCCTTGTATCACGATAGGCGCCATCACGACCATGGTTAGATTTTGGGTCGTGACACCATATAAAGAGTATGAGATAAGAATGAAAGGGGGGACTTCTGGAAAAGCAGACTCTCTCTCTAGAAAAAATATAAACACATCTCTCTAAAGAGATTAGATTATTCGTTAACCCATACCCTACATCAGATCTGAAAAGGGTCCTAAGATTCTTGTATTTGTCTATCATTCATCTTTATCAAATGAAAGAGGATGCTCCTCACTCAAGATTGGGTGAATCTTCTCCTTTATTTACATTTTATTGCCATTTAATGTTACTTAATGCATAATCTTATTTTATACTATTAAATCCGACCATAATTACTGCCAACATTTATACTCAACAATATTTTTCTATTCATGTTATCCATCTCAGATCTAGAATTAATTATCCTTAACTAGGATTTAATCTCTATATTCTTATTTAATTAGTTTACCAAAAAAGTCCCATACTTTTTTGGTCAAATAATTATACTGTTTGAAACCAGCTAACCAATTAATGTTTAAGATAGGTATTTACTTGTAATTACCTTATAAGTCACTTAGCTTGATTGCACAAATAATTTTTTTAACACTATTAGTACGCATAACTTAAACTTAATAAATATATATATGTAACTTGGTGAATACATGTCGCCAGGATATGACAAATTACCATAGCCTAGCTCGCTTACCAAGTTGTCCACTCGAGGAGGAAGCGAAGCTGTTTACGAAGCTTTACAGTCCCATGTTGAATTTCCTATCAGGGAATGACTCCGTGAAAGGGACCTCAACTTCAACTACTTGTCTAAAATCTTACACCTAAATATCTTACACTTGTCTTACATGTGTAACGACCCGACTGGTCGTTTTGAGAGTTAAAGCTCCGTTAAGTGGTATAAGGTCATAATCAGCTTCACATTATGTATACCTGTGTGCGTGGTTAGATCCAGTTACCGGATAATCCGGAGTCGAATTAGGGGAGAATTTTCAAATTTTGAAGCTTAAATAAAGAAAGTTGACCGGAGGTTTGACTTTTGAGTAAACGGCCTCGTAATGAGTTTTAGTTAACGCCAAAAGCTTCATATGATGATTTTGGACTTAGGCGTGCGTCCGAAATTGAATTTGGAGGTCCGTAGAGCAAATTGAGGTCATTTGGCAGAAGTTAGAATTTCGGCGATTCCGTCCGATAGGTAAAAATTTGATATCAGGCTCGAAATAAAATTCTGAGAGTGGCTGTAGGTCCGTTATGTCATTTGGGGTTTGTCTGCAAAATTTCACGTCGTTCTGGGTGGATTTGATAGGTTTCGGCACGAGTTTGGATATTTGAAGTTTTGAAAATTTCCCAAGTTTGATTTTTGGTTTGATTCGTCATTTTAGTGTTATTTTATGTGTTTTTAAACCTCGAGCGAGTCCGCGTTAGGTTATGTGACTTGTGTGTGTTGTTGGACGGGGTCCCGGGGACCCCGGGGGTGTTTCGGATGGGTATCGGGTCCTTTTTCCTCACTGTTTCCACTGCTGAAATCTGTATCTGGTTTTCTCCTTCGCGTTCGCGTCTGCCCTTCCGCATTCGCAGAGTGTAATATGGGGGGAGGGGTCATCTGTTTAACGCGTTCACATAGTACCTTCCGCGAACGCGGAAGCCAACTTTCTTCTTCTTCACGTATTCGTAACAGTCTCCGTGTTCGCGTAGCGTATTGTTGACCAATCCCCATTTTCTTCATCGCGTCTGTGTAGCACCTTCTGCGAACGCGAGGGTTTGCCTTCTCCTTCTCCGCGTTCGCACCTGCTGGGCCGCGTTCGCGTAGTGAAACTGGGTATCTTCAACTTTTCCTTCTTCGCGAACGGATCCTTCTCTCCGCGTTCACGATGAACAAAACACCTAGGCAAATTATAAAATTTCAAAAATGAGGGTTAAGCCATTTTAACACATTTTGAGTTCTAGAGCTCGGTTTTGGGCGATTCTTTGAAGGTTTTCCACATAATTCGAATGGGTAAGTGTTCTTTAACTAGAATTGATTATATTTCATGATTTAGTTCCCATTATTATCATTTAATTTGTGTTTTGGGTTGAAGAAACTTGGGTTTTTGAAAGAACATTTCTAAATTGAAAATTCATGATTTGAATGACCAATTGACATCGGATTTGGATAAATTTAGTATGGGTGAACTCGTATCGGAATGGGTAATCGGAATTTGTAAAATTTGTCGGGTTCCGAGGTGCGGGCCCGGAGGTCGACTTTTGGGTCGATTTTTATAAATTAGTAAATATTGAAACTTTATCGTTCTGAATAGTCCCTTATATGTTTTATGTGCATTTTGAGGTTGTTTTAGTTGATTTGAGCCGTCCGGAGGTCTTCCTGCCCGAGAAGTCCATTTTCGAGTACCAGTTGTCGTCTTTGAGGTAAGTATCTTGCCTAACCTTGTGTGAGAGAACTACCCCTTAGGATGTCGTCTTCTATGTTGATTGTAGCCCGTGTACGCGAGGTGACGAGTGCGTGCTCGGACTTATTTGCAATTTGGTTGGCCTTTTAGGATTCTTAGGTTCCTATATCTCCTGCGTATGAAGTGGTAATTGTTATGGTTGAGTTCCTGACTGCTAGTTTCATCTTCCTCTGTTGGATTAGATTTTCTTGACTTCGATTCCTCTTTGTTGATTATTTGATCTTAATTTGACTTAGCTGAATATTTTCCCTCTTCTACCACTATGCTGAAATTTCTTCACAAACCACCTAATTGATTAGAATTAGTATCATCTAGTCGTATAATTGTTTTACAGGAATTGGAATATCTATAGTTTGGTGTCAAGCATGCCCATGAGTCGTACATGATGATTTACATGATTTGCCTCAAATGTTACTTAGGTATAGTTGACCATCACCCATATTGGCGGTGCTTCCTTGGTGCCTCTTATTATTGAATATTTGCTTAAGCTGAGTTTATTCTGTGAAGCAAACTGTTAGGCGAGATTGGTTATAGCTGTTTCCCTTGCTGGGATGATTGGTTCTCTATTTATTGACTTGAGTATTGTGAATCATTGCTATATTTGATAGGTTTTCTCCTCGTTACATTGTTTCATTGATACTTGGTTTTTCCACTTAAGTGATTTCTGCTTATGAGCGAGTTTTGCCACTATTTTGATTGAAGTTCTCGTGTTGAACTTATCGTCTCACCTTGCATTTTGCCTTTCTGTTTTGCTGTGGTGCTCGTTGTGGATTGTGCAATGTTTTTGCTGTGTTATGGTTGTCTTCTCTCTGTGCACTATATTGCATATTTAAATTGGGACTACAGACTGAGATCCGAGAGCTTTCCCCCTGTACTGCATTGCATATTTAAATTGGGACTACAGATCCGGGAGCTTTCCCCCTGTACTGCATTGCATAATTAAATTGGGACTACGGACTAAGATCCGAGAGCTTTCCCCCTGTACTGCATTGCATATTTAAACTGGGATACGGACTGAGATCCGGGAGCTTTCCCCCTGTACTGCATTGCATATTTAAATTGGGACTACAGACTCAGATCCTGGAGCTTTCCCCCTGTACTGCATCGCATATTTGAATTGGAACTACGGACTGAGATCCGGGAGCTTTCCCCCTGTACTGCATCGCATATTTAAATTGGGACTACAGACTGACATCCGGGAGCTTTCCCCCTGTACTACATTGCATGACAAATATCTGAGTTACGGACTGAGTTTCCGGTGGTTTATCATTGAGGAGATTTGGATTGAAAAGTGTACATATATACACATAAACATATATTGAAATGTATAGCTGAAAGGCAATTATCTCCGAGAAAAGTTATGTCCGAAGGACTTCTATTTTGAAAGTATATTTGAAAGGTATTTGTCTTGCAGGAAAAATGATATTTGAAAAGGCAGTATTTGGAAAAGTATATTTGAACAAATGATATTTGAAAAAGCAGTATTTGGGAAAGTATATTTGAACAAATGATATTTGAATGAGCAGTATTTAGGAAAGTATATTTGAACAAATGATATTTGAGGAGCAGTACTTGGGAAAGTATATTTTAATACAACGTATTTTAAGGGAACTATGTTCTAACGATTTCTTTTCATAAAGGTATATACATATACATTCAGAAAAAGTATGTTTCAAAAAACTTTTTCCTATATCTTGAAAAGATTATATTTTCAAAAGCTTTCGTTATAAACTCACATTTTAAAGATTTTTACTCGAGGGTTTGACCGGTTTCTATTGAGCTTATTTGCTAAGGCGTGATGTGAGTGGATTGATGCAGTGCTAAGTTTTGAGTGATTTATGGTATTGTGATTTTCGACTTTGGTTTGCGTCCTGTCCTTTCCTTCTTGCGTATTTCCGTTATGCTGTTCCGTTGCTTTAATTACTGCACTTCCTTCCGCTTTATTTTTTCCTGTCGTTAATTATATTCGAAGATTTTAGATAAATATTTTATTTCGGTCATTACTACTTATGCCTTTTACTCATTAGACCAGTCGGTGTTTGGACTAGTCCTCGTCACTACTCCGAGGTTAGTCTTGATACTTACTGGGCACCGCTGTGGTGTGTTCATACTACTCTTCTGTGTATTTATTATTTTGCATAGATTCAGGTATTGACCGTTAGTAGATGCATGGATCAACCGTCGAGGAGACTCAAGGTAAACCTGCTGCTCTGTTCGCAGGCTTCGGAGTCACCTTCCTGTATATTTCCAACTGTACTTATTATTTCTAGACAGTTGTATTCAGATTTGGTAGAAAGATTCGTAGAGCTTATGACTTGTATTCACCGGGTTTTGGAAAATTGTAAATTTTGTCAAGATTCCATATCGAGACTGTTACATTTTCTTTTATTATTGTTGTTGCCCAGTGAAATGTTAGGCTTACCTAGTCCCTAAGACTATGTGCCATCACGGTACCCAACAGAGGAAAATTTAGGCCGTGACAATATGCATGTCATTACCAACACTATTTTTCCCCCTATACTATAAGACATTCTCTAGGTACATTCTTTAGTCATGGATTTTGTGAAGCTCTCTGATGGTCGAAGCAAGTTGGAGCCGACTATCTGAATCTTCACTATCTATGTAGTTCCATCTGTTTCTGTACGTACGATTTTAGTTTACATAATATCCTTTGATGACTCCTCCTCTTTTAAGAGACTCATAATTCGGATTATATTCATGAATATCCCACTCTTCATCCTTGGGATTATAGAGATATGTGTAGTTCTCATCAAACATCCATTCACAAGGGGTTGAATAACTAACACACTCGTAGTCGAATCGAAACGCGACGAAAGTTCCCATGTTTGTGGAGCAATTGTACATGGTGGAAGAAGGGAAGAATCTCCTGATTTTGACACTAATGTTGAAATTTCCCATTTTATTCAGATGCCTAACTTCGCCGTCGTCATCGAAAGAGAAACATCGTATGCTTAGGTAATTTGTGTGGTTGTTTGTTACCACAACAGTCTTTATGTCTGGTAATCCTGCTGCAACATTTGAGACATTGATCATGAACAACAACATTGCCATGATTGTTGTTGTTGAGGTGATAATTTCTACCATTTTAGCTTCTTTCATGTTTCCTTTCTAGGGTTGTTTCAGTTTCCCTGTTGTCCTCCTGAAATATCTAAATAGAAAAAAAAGAATATAGGAGAAAAAGAAAACTGAATCCATTTGCACAAATAAATGTTGGGATTCCTTGTTTTTAATATCAAATCAATGAAGATTGTACTTGTCATGCATTAAAAAAAAATAGTCCGGTGCGCAGTGCACTAAGTTCCCGCTATGTGCGAGGTTCAGGGAAAGATCAGACTACAAGAGTCTATTGTACACATCCTTACTCTGCATTTATACAAGAGGCTGTCATACATCAAACTAACCAAACTATTTAAAACAAGGCCAACTCCTATGAACCTGATGCGTACAAATCTTCCTGTTTGTTGAATGCTTATACATAATACTAGGGGCGTCATAGGACTAATTCAATTTTCAAAGCTAGAGCCCTAGATTACATTCTATGAGCCCCTTGTCATATGAAAACAACTCTTACTATTACGCTAAGGCTCCCCTTCAGTTTTAAATGAAGAGAAAAAATTTTAATTGCAAAAGTTTACTTAAAGAACGATGTAGATATGTAATTTCATATATGGGGATTAAGGAAGGGGCTAGTCTTGCCTTTTGTTATCAATTCCTCTTGTAAGATTTTCAGGACTATTGAATGATGTGAAAATAAATTTATTGCATATATGAATGATAAAGAGAAATATACCTTATATTTCTTGGCTGCAATGGAGAGAATGGTGCAAGGTTTTAATAATGTTTTTGGCTGTGAATTTGGGTTTTGAAAGGAACCTTGAAAACGAAAAGAAAAAAAAATTCCAAACAAGGATTAATTAAGAATTTACTGTTTTGTTGGATGATTAAACCAAGGTTTTCATGATGTTTTTCTGTTTAATGGGTTTTGGAAATGAATCTTGAAAATGAAGAGAGAAAGAGAGATTCTTCAAAGGAGGATAACCAACAATTTTTCTTTCTTTCTTTCTTATTTTATTGAATAATTAAACCTTTCCATGACTGCTATATATTTATAAATTATAGTTAAGTAGGAGGTCTTAAATCTTTTATACTATTTTAAGCTTTTACTATTTTTCTGCAGTTAAAAAGAAAATCTCAATTTAGATACGCAAACTTCTGATTCTTCTTTTTTGTCGCAACACCAAATATATTGCCTTAAATCCAGCGAGTTAGAGGTTATTCGCCAACGGTCGGTTTGGTACCGTTTTAAATATTCCGGTTCAATACTTTGGTATTGTTATGAAATATTATAGGGAAAAAGACTAAAATTGTCCCTATACTATCGAAAATTGGTCACGTTTATACCTGTTTCTACTTTCGGTCCAAATATACGGCTACCGTTATTAAAATAGACAAAATTATCCCTAACCCTAACAGAAGTCCACCGTAACAGCGGAATCCTTCTCATAAACTGCCAACTAGGCAAATATTAACCCAAATAATTAAAGATTCATGCCCATTTATTTGACCAACTTATTAAAATACCTTATGGGTCCCACCTTTCACTCTCTCACTCTCTATCTCTTTGCCAAAGCTCACCAGGAAACCAGACCCCCCAACACCCCCGTCTTCCCTGCCAAGTCACCTCCTCTCTCCACCGGCCAAATATAAAAATTTGTTTCCCAGATCGTTACCTTCCATATCCCCTTTCACCATATATTTCCTTTTCTTCTCTTTTTATTATTCTCAAATCTTAGAAGCTTATAGTGTGCTCCAATAAGTTGTTCAAGCATGATCAAGAACTATTAGTGAAGAAATTCATCGGAGTTAGGTCAGAAAAAGATTCGACAATTTTCTCCTTTCTATGTTCTTGCAATCAGTGAAGATACTCATCGAAATTTGGTCGAAAATTAGGCTTCACTGGTGGTTTTAGATCTATTGGGACCTTTGGTTTATTAGAATCCATCAGTGAATCCAATATGATGATTTGAAGATGGAGAGACCAGCACTTCATTAGATTTTTTTTAAAAATCATTTTATACCCTTTTGTTAGAGCTTGATCGGAAAAAAAGAAAGAGTATTTTGTCCACTTTTTCTGATCTGTCGAAGTCGTTGCAACTTGTTATTTAAATTAGAATTGGTTAAATCTTTGTGCCTTGAATTTGAAAAGTTAGAGCTCCGGTGACGAATTTCTTGTCATTTCATTTTGCCAGAAAGTTTGCTTGGATTTCTGATTTTGAATGGAATTGTGCTAAGAGAAGATGTAAAGAAAAAAAATTAAAATAAAAAGAATAAATAATAAACTGTCGAGGGGAGTGGGTCGGGTATGGGTTTGTAAATAATTGTGGGCATAAAGTGTGAGCTTTAGAATTCAACAATGGTGGAAGATGGTGGCCCTCTCAATTTCCAACGGAGTAGAGGGGATTTTAGTTTACTACTCCGTATACATAATAATCACATAATTTTCAACAATTTCAAGCCACCCACCTTAAATTTTGCTTAACAACTCCATAATGGAAAAAACTGAAGATTAAGGCTCTTGAGGGATTGAATATACCTTGTTATCTACAACTAAAGCACAAAAAGAAGAAGAATAAGAACAATAACAACATACCTATGGATTGGAGAAGAAAAGCAAGAGAAAACTTGAGAAAACAATTTGAGAGAGGGTAATGGGGAGCCGCGAGAGTGAGTAGAATGAGAGGGGGAGCGTTTTTTTTCTTGTTAGTTTTTGTTAAAATTAGAGTTTGGGTAAGTTGGGTATGGGTTATAATGTTAGTAGAGGTGGGTATTTGGGTTGGGTAAATGGGTATGGTTTATAAAAAGAAAAACGAAAATTAAAAAAAAAAAATTAATACTCACTCGACCCCCAGCCCAATGCCTAGCGCTATGTATGGCGCTGGGGAAGAAAGCACACTGTTTTCAGCGCTCCAGGCAGCGCTGGGCGCTATTTTTCGCTGTTTTTTTTTGAAGAAATATCCCGATCCCCCAAACCTTTTAATACTCAATTACATGTCCTACGCCATTATATCTATACTTTCTATTCCTACAAAGAAAAATGTAAAATCTATCTATTCTAACTAAAAAGAAGAAGCAAGAAGTTAACTATGAAAGCAATAAAAATTGGGTTGCCTCCCAACAAATGCCTGATTTAACGTCGCGACACGTCACAAAGTCTCACGTTACTCATCAGCGAGTACGACTTTGATTTTCTCACGATTCATGGCTCCTCCCCAATAATGCTTGACTTTATGCCCATTCACCAAAATTTTTCTTTCACCGTGTATAGCTCGCAACTCAAGTGCACCATAAGGAGGTACTCTCACCACCTCAAACGGGCCTGACCATCTCGATTTTAGCTTCCCAGAAAACAACCTCAGTCTAGGATTGAATAATATTACATGATGTCCTGGCTCGAATTAACGTGGCTTAATATGCTTGTCATGCCATATTTTGGTCTTTTCTTTGTACAGTTTAGCCTTTTCGTACGAGTGCAGCCTGAACTCATCTAATTCATTCAACTGAAACAATCGTTTATCACCCGCGACTTCAAGGTCCATGTTCAGCTTCTTGATGGCCTAATATGCTTTATGTTCGAGTTCAACGGGCAAGTGGCACGCCTTCCTATAGACTAACTTGTACGGTGACACCCCAATTGGCATTTTGTAAGTTGTTCTATATGCCCATAAGGCATCATGTAACTTTGCAGCCCAATCCTTCACGTTCACACTCACCGTCTTCTCTAATATTTGCTTTATTTCTCTATTCGATACCTCTGCTTGTCCACTTGTTTGAGGGTGATATGCTGTCGTAACTCTATGACGAAGTCCAAATTTAGCTAGAAGGTTATTCAACAACCGATTGCAAAAGTAGGTTCCTTCATCACTAATCAAGGCACGTGGAGTCCCAAACCTGAAAAATATGTTCTTCTTCACAAACGCAACCACCACTATGGCATCAATTGTCGGCAATGCAATTGTCTCTACCCGTTTTGACACGTAGTCAACTGCCATCAAAATGTACTTATTTCCTCTGGATGATGGGAATGGTCCCATAAAATCAATCCCCCACACATCAAAAATCTCGACCTCTAGGATATTATTCAAAGGCATCTCGTGCCTCCTTGTGATCGTTCCTGTTCTCTGACACTGGTCTCACTTTTTAACAAATGCATGGGCGTCCTTGAATAAAGTTGGTGTCACGACCCCAAATCCTAACAGGCCGTGATGACGCCTATTGTGGAACTAGGCTAGCCAAC
>MDKH01177378.1:0-15851 GCA_005239495.1 Nicotiana undulata | reverse complement strand
TTGGATCGCAGGTGCGGACTCGCACCTGCGGAAATTGGGTCGCGCCTGCGGAAATTGGCCTGGCACTGGGGAATTTTCGCTCCTACGGACAATTTTCCGCGCCTGCGAAGAATAGGCCGCTCCTGCGATGGCCTGGGCCCCTGAGGAAGGTCATGCCTGCGGGCCTTTGTCCCCTCCTGCGGAGCCGCGCCTGCGGAGAGAAGGCCGCCCCTGCGAAAGGAGCCACACCTGCGAGGGGAATTTCGCTGGTGCGAACCTCGCGCCTGCGGCTCATGGACCGCAGGTGCGGTCACACCAATAAATTCCCACCAACAGTTCAATTTCTGGTTTTTGACCCCGGTCGGGGTCCGGGAGACCCCTGAGCCCACCCGAGCCCTCGACAAATTATACCAACAAGTCCCAAATCACATGACGGACTTGTTCGAACTCCCAGAACACTAAAAACATCATTCAAACCAAGAATCACTCTCCAAAACCCCTTAGATCAAACTTAGGATTTCAAGAAAAATTTCAATGGCTCATCAATACGTCGAACGGGTCTATACTGCTCGGAATGACCCCAAATTTTGCGGACAAGTCATAATTGACTATACGGAACTATTTCCAGTTCCGGAATTCCATTCGGACCATGATATCACGAAGTCCAATTCCAGGCTGAATTCCAAATCACATGAAATCTTGAATTCCAATTCATGTGCCGAAATACTCCCGGGTCATCAGAAACCCGAGGCGAACACACTCCCAAGTCTGAAATCTTTATCCGGAGCTGCTGGAGCTGTCAGAACTCGATTCCGAGGTCGTTTGCTCAAAATGCTGCTCAGAACCAAAATCAGCCAAATAGGCTAGCCTTCAGGAACCAAGTGTTTCTGAACTGGCCAAATCACTTCCGAATCTCGAACTATCGGACCACACAAGTCATAAGGCACGAGTAGTCGCTACGGAAAGAGTCATTACCGAGAATGGAGTCCCAACACAAAAAACGACCGGCTGGGTCGTTACACCATTGCTGTGAAAGTACCTGTGCAACAAAATGCACGGCAAGTGTAGCATGAGTACGAAAATAACGTGTACTCAGTAAGTATCCCGCCTAACCTCAGAGAGGTAGTGACGAGAGGTCGAATTTGACACTTGCTAGAGGTCAATTAATATCCGGTATAGTAACGAAATAAATAAGTATGAAAGAGAGTGAATGCATATAACGAACGAGAATAAATCACATGGTACGATTCCCTCCTTACATTCTACTCAGATCTCAATTAGCAATTTCCTTCCGTAAAATAAAACGTATACATAGATACGGTTTCATCCAAATAGGTTGTTATACTTAAATTAAGGGGAAGATCCCTCAGGTACACTGGCTTCTAGCCTAACATTACGCGCGACTCAATGAAGATAGTAAGTACATAGGAAATGTCGAGGCGTACGACCCGATCCAACATAAAAGTAAATTGTGCACTGCCGAAGGGTCGAACGGAACGAACCATAAATACATCTATTTGTCTGCCGAGGCAAACGACCCGCTCCCATGAGAGCGTGGTACATAAATCCTGCCGAGGAGAACGGCCCGATCCCATAAGAGTGTGGTACATAAATCCTGCCGAGGCGAACGGCCCGATCCCATAAGAGTGTGGTACATAAATCCTGCCGAGGCGAATGACCCGATCCCATAAGAGTGTAGTAGGAGGATTTACCCCGCTCGCGAATCATACATGCGACGTGGTTACACATAAATTTCTCGAGTTATTAAAGTATTCTTCCTTTTCCGTTCCAAAACATGAACTTTCTGTGAAAACTTTCAAGGTTCCCTTTTTTAATAACAAATTCTCGATTCTTATTAAAATTATTAATAAGCATTCTCAATATAGCTTCTTCTCAAAGCAAATAAAAAACACAAATCAGATATAATAACAACAAAACATGATGTAGGCCTAAAGCTACCCGGACATAGGCATAACTAGTAGCTACGCACGGACTCCCGTCACTTCGTGCGTACGTATCCCCCACAAATAGTAGCACATAATTAATAATTTCACCTATGGGGACAATTTCCCCTCACAAGGTTAGAAAGGAGACTTACCTCGTGTCGAACCTACTTTTCGGGTCAAGAATGCACCTGAAACTCCAAACTCGGCTCCCAAGGACTCGAAACCAGCCACAAGTTACTTAATTATATCAATAAATGCTAAATGAATCACTTCTAATGCATCGAAGTGAGTTTTCTAAAGTTTTTCCCCCAAAAAGTCAAAAATCAAACTCGGGCCCGCTCGGTCCAAACCCGAAATTCGGACCAAAACCCGATTACCCATTTGCCCCTGAGCCCGGATATATAAATGGTTTTGGAATCCGACCTCAATTTGAGGTCTAAATACCCCTTTCAATATTCTTAGGATTTGCCCAAAATTCCCAATTCTACCATGAAAACCCTAGATTCTAGGGAAGCTGGCCAAGTGGCAAATATTACTGAGTGAGTTCGACATAATCTATGTAACTCAGAAGGCAGTCAGAGGACAATCCTTGGTAGATCATCTAGCTGAGAATCCTGTAGGAGAGAATACGAACCCTTAAAAATGTATTTTCCTGATGAAGAGGTATCATTCGTAGGAGAGGACATTGCTGAAGCCTACGACGATTGGAGAATGACGGAGCTGCAAATTTCAAAAGAGTCGGTATATGAGCCATCTTGGTATCAGAAACCGGTCAGCATTATCCGGTGTTTGAAAAACTCAGGTTCCCCTGCACCAACAATATGGTGGAATATGAAACATGCATATTAGGGCTCAACCTAGTTGTTGACATGAATATTCAGGAACTGCTTGTGATCGATGATTCAGACATGTTAGTACATTAGGTACAAGGAGAATGGGCTACCAAGAATACCAAAATACTACCGTATCTACATCATGTACAAGAGATGAAGAAGAGGTTCACAAAGATAGACTTCATGCATGTCCCCAGAATTCAGAATTAAATTTGCAGATGCATTGGCCACTTTGTCTTCAATGATACAACATCCAGACAAGAATTTCATCGATCCCATTCTGGTGAGAATCCATAATCAGTCGGCCTACTGTGCTCATGTTGAAGAAGAAAGGGATGGAAATCCCTGGTTCCACGACATCAAAGTATATTTGGCAAAAGGGGAATATCCGGAGCATGCAAACCATACTCAGAAACGCATACTTCGGAGGATGTCCAATCACTTCTTCCAAAGTGGAGGAATTCTGTATAGAAGAACTCCCAATTTAGGACTGTTAAGGTATGTTGACGCCAAAGAGGCTTCCAAATTGCTCGAGGAAATACATGCCGGAACCTGCAGCCCACATATGAATGTCTTTGTCTTAGCCAAGAAGATACTCGGGGCTGGATACTTTTGGATGACTATGGAGACGGATTACATCTAATATGTCCAAAAATGCCACCAGTGCTAGATACATTCAGACATGATACGGGTACCGTCAAACGAGCTTAATGCAACAAGAGCACCTTGGCCTTTTGCTGAATGGGGAATGGATGTCATTGGTCCAATCGATCCCACTGCTTCGAACGTGCACAGGTTCATTTTAGTGGCCATCGATTACTTCACTAAATGGGTTGAAGTTGCACCTTACAAAGTTGTAACCAAGAAAGTCGTCGCAGATTTTGTCAGGGATCGTATCGTCTGTCGATTCGGGGTTCCAGAGTCCATCATCACTGACAATGCCTCCAATCTCAACAGTGACTTGATAAAAACCATGTATGAAACCTTCAAAATCAAGCACAAGAATTCCACAGCATACATGCCTGAAATGAACAGAGCCGTGGAGGCTGCCTATAAGAACATCAAGAAGATACTAAGGAAATTGGTGGAGAATCACAAGCAATGGCATGAGAAATTACCATTTTCCTTACTAGGATACCGTACCACAGTCCGCACATCGAACGGGGAAACTCCCTATTTGTTGGTTTATGGTACCGAAGCTGTCATCCCGCCGAGGTAGAAATTCCATCTCTGATAATCATACAAGAAGCAGAACTTAGCGACGCAGAATGGATAAGGAGCCGCTATGAACAACTAGCCCTCATAGATAGAAAAATGATGAATGCAGTATGTCACGGTCAGCTTTATCAGAATAGAATGTCCAGAGCTTTCAACAAAAGGGTCAAACCAAGACAATTCACACCGGGGCAGCTGGTGCTGAAACGGATCTTTCCACATCAAGATGAAGCCAAAGGGAAATTCTCACCCAACTGGAAAGGTCCCTACATGGTTTATAGAGTGTTGACAGGAGGATCACTCATACTCGCAGAAATGGATGGAGAAATCTGGCCAAAGTCTATCAATTCAGATGTAGTCAAAAGATACTACGTGTAAACTATTTCTGTTTCTTTATATGATGTAATTGAACTACGCTTGACTTGATTCCTGTTTAAGAGAGGATACGTAGGCAGCCCTGTGGGTTCGGTCACAATTCAATAAAATTTCCATTTTCCCACAATCAGAAACTGGGGCAGAATTTTGAGGAAGACCCTCAAAATTTCGAAGCAAGTTCAGCCAACAGCAGCATACAGAATAGCCAGAAAGTCACTGGGGAAGAATTTTGAGCAAAGGAAGTCGCAATGTCTATAATAATTTCACAGTTACTGGTTTATCACTAATATCTAAATTGCATATTACTATGTCTTTGAAAATTATACACGCATGCTTTTGAAAGAAACTTTACTTTTTAGCCAAATGCTACCCATGATGACTCGAACATGATCCTCGGGTGGAGTGGAGCAGATCGAGCAGGCAAAGACACGAACTAACCTCCCCTACAAAACTCACGAATTTTCTTTGGATGTAGGAAAAGGTCATCATAATAGGCATCGTCTTAACAACACAACAGCTATACACAAAACACATTGTCAGCTAAGAATACTTCACTATTACTCCCTACTTGCATAAGGCTAAGCACTGCCTTCTCTTTGCATGAGACTAAGCTTTGTCTCACTCCTTGCATGAGGCTAAGCCCTGCCTCCCTATTCGCATAAGGCTAAGCATTGCCTTCTCCTTGCATGAGATTAAGCTCTGTCTCAATCCTTGCATGAGGGTAAGCTCTGCCTCCCATATTTGCATAAGGCTAAGCAATGTCTTCTCTTTGCATGAGACTAAGCAATGTCTTCTCTTTGCATGAGACTAAGCCTAGTCTCAATCCTTGCATGAGTCTAAGCCCTGCCTCCCTACTTGCATAAGGTTAAGCATTGCCTTCTCTTTGCATGGGACTAAGCAATGTCCCGAATCTTGCACGAGACTAAGCATTTTCTCTCTTTGCATAAACATAGATATCGCTATATCCTAAGCCTTGCATTATTTTCTTCTCTAGGGCTAAGCTCTGCCCTCAACTTTACGCAAGACTAATCTTTGTCTTATTATCGCATTTAGCATCATGTCTCTACACTTCATGGGCTGAAATATATCCAACTTGTCCGAAGGCGTCATAGTCTGAAGGCATCATCCTCATAGCCGGAAGACATCATGCCATGACCTGAGGATCTCTCAAACTTGCACATCATTATTCAAAGGCATCATTGTTTAGAGGCACCATCTTCATGGTTCGAGAACATCATTTCATGGCCTGCGAATCCCTACCATACAATTCATGGTCTAAGGACGTCATACTCACCGTCCAAAGACAGTCTTCATGGTCCGAAGGGAATTTGCATTATGTCTAAGTTTACGCAATAATTTATACATGTTGAACTTGCAGTGTATTCGGTAAATTTGTAGGTGGTCCGGGAAAAAGTAATCGTTATCTCAACGGGAGCAATCCCGCTCCAGTTTCCATCCACATCCTCAAATTATTTCAAACATGACCATTCATCATCCGTCCAGTCTCATTTACCCATAACCGTTTCAAACCCCAATTAACCCTACTTGGAACATTTTGTTCGTTCTTGCAACGACTCCATTGGTTTACTCCATCATTGGATCCAGAACTACACACGGCCTGATTCCTGTAAAACCAGGGATATGTAGGCAACTTAGAAACTAGAGTGCAGCCTATATCTTTCAAATCACCCTATTCGGTCAAAATTGGTCATCATGTCGTTACCCGACAACTCTTCCATCCTTCCCAGGTAAAGAGGGACAGTTGTTGATACCCAATTGTTTCCTCATGTATTTTTAAATATACATATATACCTTCAAAATAGTGCATGAGCATCATCAAGTATTTTTCCATAATTTTCTATAATTTTTAAAGGTTTTTAGTCAATTTATTCCTGCATTTTTTACATTTCAAATAATTTTATAATGATTTATTATTTAATTTTCATCATTTATATCCATATTAATGTTTTAAATATTTTTTATTTATTTATTATAATTATATTTGCATCCTTAGACTACATTTGCATATTTTGCAATAATAGCCCACATATATGCATAATTACATTATTTACACAAAAATAGTTTCCTATATTTTTATAATGTTAAGTAATTATTTTAAATCATTTTCATGCATAAGTGATATTTTTTGTTATTTATTAATTATTTTTATAAATTATTTATTTGTTAAGTTGGGTATTTAAAATTTGGCCCCTAAAAACCCAATTTTAGACCTATGCACTACCCAATTATCCCATCCCAATACACCAGCCAAACATCAGATACCCAATACCCTTAACACATTAACCCAGACCCGTTCCCGTTTAAAACCCCGACCCAATCCTCTTTTAAATCACAACCGTTGATCTCTGAAGATCAACGACTCATATCACCTCACCCCTTTTAATTATACCCATACACACAAACCCTAATCACTTCACCCAACTCGCCATCACTAAACACTCTCTCAACTTCCTTCCCCCTCTCATCTGAAACCGTAGCGCCGAAATCCCCATTTCCCATTTGATTCCAACTCAGAGATGGAATCAATCGTTGATTCCTTTACCATATTAGTCCTATCTTATTATTGACTACCCGATTTTGGTATTTCCTAATGGCTTGCCTAAAATGGCAAGCATATCTTGAGAGATTCGAACCAAAGCTGGTTCAAATCTTTAACGTACTGTTGTTTCCATCTGTGTTCATCATCCTTTCTGTGTAACTACGAATATTTTCGTATCTCTCACTCATTTGACTTAGCCCTAAAGGTTAGGGTTTCAGATTCCCTATTATTCGCACCTTAATGGGTTCAAACTTTGATCTTTAGCATTATATCTGTATTGGTTAAAAATAGCTTTACACATAGCCAGAATCTGGATGACTCAGCCAACTATGTGGACCAAAGAAAACAGCATATATGGAGGTAAAGATACACGGAGGCACGGGATAAAAGAGATACGGTTAGTATACTCTTTCATATAATAGCCATGAGAAAGAGACACGGTTGAAATGAATCTAGACAAAGCAACGGGCAGGTACGAGATTAACTCAACAGGCACGGAATTCATTTATCAACCACGAGTATATCAGCCATGGGAAACCTAATGAAGAAGAAGAGACACGATCATGACGAATCTGGACACAATAATGGGCAGATTCGAGGATAAACAGTTAATGTCATATACGTTATGTAACTCCTAAAATAACAATTACGATTCACCATTGTAACGCCTCATTAATGTAATAATTAGTCATTTATGAGCCATCATTACTGGAATACAAACGTTGTAATAGGAGAATCTCCCTATAAAAGGGGAGAAAATGTAACAAACAGGACATCTGAATTCTCGAATACAAACTAGTTTACTTCTCGCATATTGCTATCAATCTATTGTTCCTTTACTTATTATTTCATTCTCTTTTTGATTATCAGTAACCCGAGTTTATCCTAAAATCGCTTTGGTCAAAGGATAATATTCTTTGGTTAAACAAATTGGTTCCGTTACCGGGAACCTGATAATCATCGTTTTCTCCACCAACTGATATCCTTAAAATCATGTCGAATTCCAACAACAACGTCAACAACAATGACGATAACAACCAGCAAAGAAATGAAACCCCAATTTCAACTCCTCCTCGAGGAACTCCACGTGCTTCGAGAGAACCATCCCCTGAAATAGCTAACAATCGTAACAATAACGAACAACCAGTGGAGCCAGATCAAATAAGGCAAATGATTGCCGAATACGTGGGGCAGGCTTTGCAGGAGTTTGCAAGAGGATTACCACAAGTACCTCCAGTACCACCAACACTGCCTCCGAATAATACAATTGTAGAAGAGACAAGGGATTGCTCCGTGAGTTTTTAGATAGATTCCAACGGGAAAGAATGCAATTACCGAGAGTGCCTAACAACTGGGCAGCCATGGCATTCACAAGTAACTTGAACGAGAAAAGCTCAGAAGCCACGAGGCAACTCAAAGAGAGTCTAAGAGAATTCCCAGCCATGACATGGAATGATGTGTACAACAGGTACAGTACTAAACTCAGGATTGAAGAGGATATAATCGCACGATCAAAAGATGAGGAATACCCCAGAACAAGACGCCCAGAATCAGAGAAAAGATTAGGTAAAAACAGGTATGATCCTTACTTAGGACCATCGGGACCTACGTCCCAGGTTCGGAAATACAAGACCTTCGGGAAGAGATACAAAATCATCCTCATCTAGATCCAGGAGAGATCGAGATGAACGATTCCGGGGTATTACCCGAATTGGAGACCATAGCTTTAATGTAAGCAGCACTGAGCTCGTCTCAATACTGAAAAGTATGTGGGACAAAGTTAAATGGCCGAAAGAAATGCGTTATAATCCTAACAGGAGGAACCTTGATCAGTGGTGTGAATTCCACAATGATCACGACCATAGAACAACAGATTGCAGATTTTTACAAGGTGAAGTAGAACATCTATTAAAACAGGGCTATTTAACAGACTTGTTTAGTGATACAGGTAAACAGGCATATATGAAGAACAGGCAGGAGCCACCAAAACCACCCTCCCCAAAACAGACTGTCAATGTCATATATGGAGAAGAATAAGTAAATGGGATAGTCTGCCAGCTAACGTCAAAAGTCACGAGCACCCACGGAAAGCGAATTCGAGAAGAAACGAAGGAAGATCAAATATCTTTTGATGACGCAGATTTTGGTGGATTAATACTTCCACACAATGACGCGCTGGTAATATCCTTACTCATTCATGACACTAACGTTAAAAGGGTGTTGATTGATCCAGGCAGTTCAGTCAATATTATTTTGATGAAAGTCATGGAAGAAATGCTAGTAGAAAACAAAATGATTCCAAAGGTTCGAGCCATATCTGGGTTCGACAATTCAACAGTGATAACTAAAGGTGAGATCGAACTCAATACTTACGTTGAAGGAGTCATCAAAAATGCAAAGTTCCAAGTCATTAATACAGAAATAGCTTACAACGTCATCCTGGGAAGACCATGGATTCATGACATGAAAGCGGTCCCATCTACTTTACATCAAGTGATAAAATTCCCTTCCAAATGGGGAATAAGGCAAATCAGGGGTGATCAGCAAACCTCGAGGAATATTAATTCAATAACTCTTAACAACAAAAGAGACGCAGAAGAAAAAACGAATTGTCAAACAGAGACTCATCAACAAACGGGTATGGAACAAACTTCTGATCAGCTACGTACCAAAGAAATAGATATTCCAATAGGTACGGAAGAGGATAATGACGAAACAAATCCTGTAATCATCAAGAATGAGCCAGAACATGCGGACATAGACTCCAGACCAGATTTCATTCGTGAACCACCAGAAGAAGAACATATCAAAACAACTGCTGAAGAACTCGAGGTTGTTCCCATCTCTGAACAAAAGCCCGAAAGGAAACTTTACATTGGCATAAAATTGTTGGAAAGATTAACTCCAGAACAAAAAGGTATGTTAGTCAATTATATAAAGGCTAATGAGGATTGTTTTGCATGGTCCAATTCAGATATGATAGGTATCCCACCAGAAGTGATGACTCAGAAATTAAATGAAGATCAATCGTTCGTACCTGTTAAACAAAAGAAATGAAAGCAAGGACCTTTAAAAATCAAGTGATCGATGAAGAAATCCAAAAGCTTTTAAATATAGGTTCGATACGGGAGGTAAAGTATCCTGACTGGCTAGCTAACACAGTAGTAGTACCTAAAAAGAACGGCAAATGGCGGGTATGTGTCGATTATACTGATTTAAATAAAGCATGTCCTAAAGATTCATTTCCCTTGCCACATATAGATCAAATGATCGATGCAACCGCGGGTCATGAATTGTTAAGCTTTTTAGATGCATATTCTGGTTATAACCAAATCAAAATGGACCCCTTGGATGAAGAAAAGACTTCCTTCATTACTAACCGGGGGACCTATTGTTATAATGTTATGCCTTTTGGGTTAAAAAATGCAGGTGCCACTTATCAAAGGTTAGTGACAAAAATGTTCCAAGAACATTTGGGCAAAACAATGGAGGTTTACATCGATGATATGCTTGTAAAATCAACACAAGCAGTAGATCATCTACAACATCTCTCTATCACTTTTGATATCTTACGCAGGTACAATATGAAACTCAACCCGGAAAAATGTGCCTTCGGAGTACAATCTGGTAAATTTTTAGGATTCCTTGTGTCTAATAGAGGAATAGAGGTAAATCCAACACAGATAAAAGCTATAGATGAAATACCTGAAATCTTGAGAAATAAAAAAGAAGTCCAAAGATTGACAGGAAGAATAGCAGCTCTAGGGAGATTTATTTCTAAGTCTTCCGAAAAAAGCTTTAAATTCTTTGCAGTTCTTAAAAAGCAAAATCAGTTCGAATGGACTGAAGAATGTCAACAGGCTTTAAAAGACTTGAAGGTCTACTTGTCAAAACCACCATTGCTATCAAAGCCAAAAGAAGGAGAAAGATTATACATCTACCTGGTTGTCTCAGAAATTGCCGTAAGTGCAGTATTGGTAAGAGAAGAAAGAGGTAAATAATCTCCCATTTATTATGTAAGCAAAACTTTACTAGATGCAGAGACTAGATATCCACATCTAGAAAAATTAGCTTTAGCATTAATAATGGCATCAAGAAAATTGCGTCCTTATTTTCAATGTCATCAAATTACTGTCGTAACTTCATATCCTTTAAGGAATATTTTGCATAAACAAGAACTGTCAGGAAGATTAGCCAAATGGGCCATAGAATTAAGTGAACATGATATAACATATCAACCTAGAACTGCAATTAAGTCACAAATATTGGCCGACTTTGTAGCTGACTTTAGCAGTAATATTACTCCTGAAGTAGAAAAGGAATTACAGCTCTTCAATGGTATAAACCCAGGTCAGTGGACCCTATTTACAGATGGCTCTTCTAATATAAAAGGAGCAGGATTAGGTATTGTACTAATATCACCCACGGGTGAAAAGATACGGCAAGCAATCAAATGCTATCCAATAACTAACAATGAAGCAGAATATGAGGCTGTTATTGCAGGTTTAGAATTGGCACGAGAGTTGTCAATTGAACAAATCGAAATCAACAGCGATTCACAACTGGTAGTAAACCAAATGCAGGGGACTTACATCGCTCGAGAAACTCGAATGCAACAGTACCAGAAAAGGCACGAGAACTTGTGAGACAGTTCAAAATGTGGAAAATAATACAAATACCTAGAGAAGAAAATGCTGAAGCAGATGCATTGGCCAACCTTGCAAAAGTTACGGACGTAACCAATAAAGACAACACTATCGTCGTACACCTCTTCCATTAGACAATCAATCAAAACAAGAATGAGGTATCATTCAATAATTTAACTTGGGATAGGAGAAACGAAATTCTTAACTTTTTGCAGAACGGTATCGTGCCTGGAGACAAAAAAGCAGCTCAAGCGCTCCGCCGCAAAGCAGCAAGATACTGTCTAGTTCATAGCACCTTGTACCGCAAAATGTTTGGAGGACCCCTAGCTAAGTGCCTTGGACCTAACCAGACAAAGTTTGTGATAAGAGAAGTCCATGAAGGCCACTATGGAAATCACGCAGGTGCAAGATCTTTGGTAAAAACCTTAATCATAGCAGGATACTACTGGCCTAAGATGGAAGAAGACGCGGAGAATTTCATATCAAAATGTGACAAATGTCAGCGGTTCGCCAATAATATGCACCGACCAGCAGAATTGTTACATTCTATTATATCACCATGGACCTTCATGAAATGGGGAATGGATATAGTAGGACTTCTTCCCCCAGCTAAAGGTCAGGTACGGTTCCTACTTGTACTTACTGATTACTTCACAAAATGGGTAGAAGCAGAAGCATTCAAACAGGTGCGGGAAAAGGAGGTTAAGAGTTTCTTATGGAGAAGTATAATATGCCGGTTCGGAATTTCAAAGGAGATAGTGTGTGATAAAGGCCCACAATTTATAGGCTCTCAAATCACAGAATTCTTCGACAGCTGGAAAATCAAACGAATCGCATCAACACCATATCATCCCATAGCTAATGGACAAGCATAATCCACGAACAAAATCATCATCAACAATATAAAGAAGCGGTTAGACAGATCCAAAGGCAATTGGCCCGACGAATTACCAGCGGTGTTATGGGCATACAGAACTACATCAAACACAGCTACGGGAGAAAGTCCTTTCGCACTTGTTTATGGCTCAGAGGCATTAATACCCGTAGAAATTGGCGAACCAAGTCTGAGAATGGCGACAGCTACGGAACAAACGAATGATGTTGAACTCCAAACCAATTTAGACATGCTCGAGTCACGAAGAGATGCGGCTTTAATACGGATGGCAGCTCAAAAGCAAATCATAGAATGATACTACAACCGAAAAGCTCATCTCAGATATTTCAAAATTAGGGACTTTGTACTTAAAAAAGTCTTCCAGTCAACAAAGGAAGCAGGAGCTGGCAAACTAAATCCAAACTGGGAAGGTCCCTATAAGGTCCTAGGCATAGCAGGAAAAGGCGCGTACGATTGGAAGCCATGGAAGGCAGGATTCTACCAACGAGCTGGAACGCCATCCACCTAAAGAAGTACTATTTCTAAGAAAAAGAAGTACCCTCGGTCAGGTATCGCATGATCGATTTTATCTTTGAATATTTAAAATTTACTAACTTTTTTAGATGATAGGCAAAAAGCGAACCCATCACCAGATGATGACATTAGACCTGCAAAGACGCGAGGAAATAACACAAGTCCCGGTCTAGGGTTACACTTTCTGATGGATATTTTAAAGGGTTAATCAGTCATCATCTAAAAAAAAGCATATACCTTCGAGTCCGGAATGTTTTCCTTTTTCAGGGAAAGAACCACAAAGAAGGAATATCAAGTGCTCGAGATCCCATTCTTCAACGCTCAAACACTTGGGGGACTATATAATATGGAAGGACAAAATGAAGCAAAAGACTACCAGAAGTCATAATGCTCGAGCCTGAAAGAACCATTCACCCAACAAGTCAAGTGATACGAGCAAAAGAACTGAAAACTCCGGCACAAGAATTACGAAAGCCTACTCTGAAAACCCTCGAACCATGTTCAGGTTAGAAGGCAAAATATTAGCTACGAAGAAGAAATGTACATCTCTTATACAAAAAAAAACGGTTACATCAAAAACAGTTAGGGATAGAAGACCATCATCATTGTACTTAGCCAAAATTGTTGTAATCAAAACAGTTATGAAATCTTTGTACTCAAATAAAAAACTGTTATCCAAATAAAACAGTTACGGATGAAAGATCAAAACTCTTGTATATATTCTCAAAATTGTTATCAAATAACACAGTTACGGATTACATTACATTTCTCTCGTACTTACAACTGTTGCAAATAAAACAGTCATGGGAAAAACCCAATACTTATAAAAACTATTACTAATGAAAAACAGTTACTTCCTTGTATTAACTCAAAAAAATTGTTATCTACTAAAAACAGTTACGAAATACAAGTGATTATCAAATCTGTTAAAACAAAACAGTTGCAACATGAGTTTTAGATGACAAACATAACACATGTAAAATGTTGTGAAAGTTCAAACAAAAACCTCTCACAAAAACATTCTTAAACATATGAAAAATTCCTATCAATCTATTGCATTTTCAATGAAGTTGAGACGTCTTCTTCATTAAAACATTAAAAGGGCCCTAATTCATAAACAAAGCCTCTTATAAACAGAGGCTAAAAAGCTTATACTACACCCATCATAAAAGGGTTCAAAGTAAAGCACGCATCTTTATGCAAAGAAAGCTTAGAGGTACGAACAGAAACCTCACAAAAGCAACACAAAGCAATAGACTTGAGTAAAGAGTAAGGCTCAAACTCATAACAAAAAGTCTCAAAAATATTGATATAAAAGCGGCTAAGTTAAAAACTAAGTACTAAACTAGTACTTAGTCGCATAGATATATACATTTTTTGCCCCTAAATTGTCAATTGGGGACTTTAGAAGTTTCAAATTTACTCCCGATGGAGCTGGGAATAATTACACCAATCCAATAAAAAGGAAAAAACAAGGGTGACTAAAAGTCTTCATTCTCTAGGAGGAGGAAGAGAACCAGCTTCTTCTGAAGAATCATCCGCTTCTTCCTGGGCTTTATCAGCTGGAGAAAGATCAAAACCTTGTTGAGTCTTCTCCATAGCTTCCCTACATTTTGCAATCTCAGCATTAAGGTCAAATCCTTCTTGACTCATTTCCAACAATGTATCATGGCGAGCACTCATATATGCCCTACTCACGTCAACAGCCGTGGATTCTTCAAGGTCACCATAGTCCCTTGACCAAACCTGAATCTCGCCCTTCAAATTATCATTCTCAGTCTCAGTGGCTTCCAAGGCAACCTTTAGAGATGCAATTGATTCCTCCAAAGTCTGAACCTTCATTTGAGCTTCACGGAGATCTTCTTGAACCTGGGAGAGATTACGCACAAGTTCACCAGAATATTCCTCTTTCTCCCCCAACATGTGCTTCAGGTGCCGGATTTCCTCCGTAGATTTTGACAGTTGCGCAGCAAATGAAGATTCAAGAACATCTTTATCCTTATTGACCTGGCTAAAAGAAGCTTTCTCCACTGCCAGCTCTGCCTTAACAACCTTCAATTGCTCCATCAAGGTATCTCTCTCATCCTCTAAAGCTCCCATCTCTATTCGAAGACGGTCGTACTGCGCTTTAATATCTTCGAGCCCACGGAACACCTTCAACTCATTTTCATAATTGGAAACTCTCTTCATAAGCTCCAAACCAATAAGGTGCGTCTGCAAAAACAGTAAAACAATCAAATATGTTAAAATGTTAATTAAAGAACAACATGTGTGCAAAAGTTCTTCCAAAGTACATACCTTTAAGGAGTTATGAACCACCTCATTGGCCCAAGTAAGAGTTGAGTGGCTATCAAGCTTGGCCCTTTCTTCAGAGCCAATTAAAGGCTTAAGCCATACCTCTGGCTCACCAGTCTTCTTAAAGAGGCTTCCACCGGCTGGAACCTATTGTAACTCTTCTCATCTCCCTGCTGGAAGACCCTTCTTCTATAACAAAAGGCACAGAAGTAGGGACGGAAAGGACAGCGGAAAAGAGAGAGGGACCGGAAGCTAAAAAAGACGCGGGCACTTCGATAGAGACGGACGGAAAAGAAACTGAAGAAATAACAGGTATGGGAGGAGGAACATCAGCCATAGAGTGAAGAGCAGGAACGGCAGCAAAACCTGGATAGATGGTAGCCAAGGGAACATCATCAGGGTCCATTTCAAAACCTTCATGAAATAGACGCTCGGCAGGATCTCGAGTTGGGGACTGGGATTGATCATGAGAAGAAGAAGGTCTGATTTCCAATACGGAAGAAAGAGGCGCGGGAGTAGACTCATCGTCATAAACTACCCGCCTTCTTCTCGCCCGGTGCACTAAAACACCCTCTTCTTCATCCTCATCTTCTC
>ML248347.1:14197-30049 GCA_005239495.1 Nicotiana undulata | reverse complement strand
CCATCGATGGGAGTCAGCTAGGGCAAGTGAGTGCAGAAAAAGGAAAAATAAAAGGTGTGAGTACATGGAAAAAGCTAAGATACAATAAAAATGAAAGATATAAGATTAGATTGAACAACTCACCAGCTTCAGTGCATCGATTGAGAACTGTTAGGGCTGTCAAAGCTCTGAACCATAGGATTTGCTCACATGAGCTGGAATCGAGGAACAAATCAGTGAAGAAAAGGAAAATAAAAGACAGAAATGGAAGGGATGAGCTCAGAGTTACGACTTACCAGCTTGGTTGCTGCGAACCAGAAGAACAGCAAAGCAAGAAGAGGAAGCTAATACAAGAAAAATCAGTAATGAAAAAGCTAAATCAAAACAAAAAGGAAACAAATGAGCTCAGATGGAGGGACTTACCAGCTTGGAGGCATGGAGATTGGACCGGCGTGACAAACGAGAGGAAGGAGCTAGGGCAAACGAGAGAGAGTGAAGAGAGAAATGAAATGAATATCTGTAAGGTGTTATTACAGATATACGCGATTCTCGCTTGGGCTGTGTGTTATAATAATTGGGCACAAAAATTGGCCCAGATCAGAGGTTATTTACTTGGCTATGCAGTAAAGGAATTGGGCCTGGGAGTTGAAGAAAAGATAAATGGGCCAATCATAAATGGTTGGCATGGAAATCAAAGGGGCTACAAATGCAAGAATAAAAATTGATGTTTTGGGCTACGAGTGCAAGGCATATGCAGCAGTCATATTGGGCTACACAAGATATTATTTGGACTATTTTTAAGTATTTTAGCTAGTTTTAGTAGATTTTCATTTTGTTATATCACTATTGGGCCTGACAAGCCCAATTTTGATACTAGATCTTATGTACTCTCAAAGTTTAGCGTCCTAGGTAGTAGGACAACAGTCATGTTTTATTTTTGCTATTATTAATAATAAAACTACTACTAGTTAACCAACCTAGTAGTATAATTTGCTATTAAAAAAAATGATATGAATCTAAGTGCGAAATTGAAGAAATTAAAGATAAGATAGAAATTAAGAATAGACCTAACAAAGAAGTAATTATTAAATAATTAAAATAAATTACACAACAAATTACAATACTTAATAGACCTAAATTATAAGATTACCTTCAAGATGAATGGAATTCCTCTAGTGAATACACCTTGCAAGAGTTTGAATCAACAAGTTGAAAACACATGTTCCTCACAATTCTTCAATATTCAAAGATAAGCTAAGTAAAAAATGACTCAACATATGTTATTTATACTAGGTCTAAATAAGGTAAGAACAACATAAGTACCCATAATGGGTTTAACTACTCTACATACAAGGAAAATCTTATAATCCAAGTCTCCCATCATTGACAAGCATGGCCTAGGTCCACATATGTGTACCTAACACCATCTACGTAAGCGTGGCCTTCCATGTGGGCATAGGTGTAGGCTAAGACTTCATCCACGTGGCCTACATGGTCTCCATGCTCCTCCAAGATCTCCACTCGCAATACATTGTATGCCTTCAAGAGTGTTCCACCATTGTCTTCCAATGCTTCCAAGATATCCCAATACTTGGTGAAGAGGTGCAAATCACTTAGTTCCTTGGATCGAGATCCTGTAAAATTCCTAGATTCCATTAGTGTTACTTGAGGTATATCATATGCACTTTAAAATTAAGAGGTTAATCAACTTTAAGTGTTATTATCTTAATATTTTCAAAAAAATTACATGGTGTTTCTCCCGTTATAATCAACTTGTTATTCCTCTAGCCTAGAAACCTCTATTTTTAAAAGTTAACTCAAACTTAATTACTAATTTTAAATAAACTCCCTTTCCTTCTATGCTAACTTTGTCGGACACTTGTTAATTCTTGTGCTCTAGTTGCTTCCTCAGTTTCTATGAATCCTCTTTGTAGCTTCAGCTTTTATCTTTTCCTCTAGGTTAACAACATCATCTTGACACAAAGGGGTGAGATATAAAGATTTAAGATGATTAAACGCATATAAAACCTCAAATAGAGACATGCCAATAGAAGAATAAATAGTCCCATCATACGCAAACTTGATCAATACTAAATGTTCTTCCCAAAAAGTATATTTTCCTTAACCATGGTCCATCATATTTCCCAACGTACTATAATAACTTCATTTTGACCATCATTTAAGGATGATATGAAGTAGTAAATAGCGATTCAGTTACAAATCTTTCTCATGGTCCCCTCCAAAAGTAACTAAGAAGTTTTTACTTCTATCGCTAACAATAATTATATGAACTCCGTGCAATTTATGCACATGTTCGACAAACAAGGAAGCCACATGAGATGCAACATCACTTTTATGACACAATAAAATGAGTTACTATCAAAAATTTATCCACAATAATAAAAGATGTCGTCCTTACTTTTTCTAGTCCTAGTCAAACCGAACAGAATTCATAGAAATATCAAGTCATGAACCACTTGGAATAATAAAATAGCATATAAAATCCATGTAGAAGTAACCTAGACTTAGCTTATTTGCATTCAAAGTATTGATTGCATATTGTTTTAATATCACTTCTCATTTTAGGCCAATAAAAACAGTTTTCTAAAATATTTAAAATTTTAGATACTCCAAAGTGTCCCATCAAACTACCACTATGCATTTCTCGCAAAAATCTCTCCCAAGAAGATATATGAACACATAACTTACCATATTTAAATGAGAATTCATATATTTATCTAAAACTTTTCACAACTACACTTTGCATAAGCGTCTCCAAAGTGAGGATCACTAGATATAACTCTTTAAAAATCTCAAATTCCCATTAACTTATTAGTTAATATGTTAAGTACTACATATCCGTAGATAAGACATTCACTATGATATTTTACTTACTTTGACTATAATGAATCACATAAAAAAGATTTGTGTGAACTATACTCATATGGTTTGCCTCTTACTTGACTTCCTTGGCTCGTAAAGTGTCTAAAGAATCATCATTGGTTCAAATGAAAAGATATTTTTAATGATCCGATCGATCATTTTGAGAATTTGCATTCACTTTGGTGGTTTGAGGTCATAAGTAGCTTCATATAGTGTATTATGACTTGTGTGCATCGGCGATTCTATTTTTCAAGTGGTTCATGGTTTGTTTGGAAGAATGATTCTTATTTTAGAAGTTTTAAGTTGGAAGAGTTAACCAAGTTTGACTTTTATGTATTTGATCTTAAAGAGTTTTGATGGCTTTGTTAGGTCCAGATTGTGATTTTAGACTTGGCCGTATGTCCAGATTTGCATTGGGACTTCTTGGTATGTTCGGACAGGGTCCCCGAGGGGCTCGGGCGAGTTTCGAAGTGGTTTTGGACATTTTTGTCTCTTATTGGTATTGTTGGTTTATGTGTTTTCAGGTGTTCTTCGCGATTGCAAAGATGAAACCGTGGTTGCATAATGTTATGTGAGCTGGTTTTCTTCGCCTCACGATGGTTGGGGCTTTAAGCCTTCACGACCGAGTCTGTGTCAACGCGTTCGCATAGTGGTGCTAGGTTGGGCAGGTCATGTTGGGTTGACCTTCGCATTCGCGTGAGGTCTCTGTGTACACGAGGGTCTGTGTATATGTGAATCACGATCACGGGTCTGGAGTTGCGTTCGTGTAGGGTGTCTTCGAGGCATATCCGTTTTATGCTTCACGATCACGAAGATGGTCCTAGGATCACAAAGCGTTTAACTGAGCAGTGTTATAAAGTACTTATTTTTGAAGATTTTGGTTATTTTACCACATTTTGAGTTGTAGACTTGAATTTGAGAAATCTTGGAGGAGATTTTTACAACTTGGATTGGGGAAACTAGTTTTAACCCGAATTTGATTATATTATATGATTTTAATTTTGGTCTTGGTACTTAATAGGTGAATTTAAAGAGAAATTGGGGGTTTCGTCCAAACTTTTCTAAAGTGAATATTTGAGATTTGAACATGGATTCGGAGTAATTGGATGAAATTAGTATGGTTGGAATCGTATTCAAATGGGTTCTCAGAATTTGTGAGCTTTGTCGGGTCTCGGGATGCGGTCCCGTGTTGACTTTTTGATTGACTTTTTGTATTTCATTAAAGATTTGACCTTTATCATTTGGGTTTGTTTCCTATGACCTTATTTGATAATTTTGAGTTGCTATGGCTAGTTTTGAGTCGTTCATAGGTTGATTCGTATGGGATGGCATTTCTAGAGTGTTGTTTGGGCTTGCTCGGTATTGATTTTGTCTTTTCGAGGTATGTAACATATCTAAAATTGGAATTAAGGGTATTTATCCCTGAAAACTATGATATATGAGATATGTTGGGGGTAAAGCATGCGCTAGGTGATGGACGTGTGTGCGTGCACTAGATATTCATGATCGAGTTAGTTCTTAGGCTATTATATGCCTTATTTTCTATCATGATTCTTTGACATCACGTTTTCTCCATTTGTATGACTACGCGTGTTTTTGTTCATGCTCGAATCATGTCTAGGCTATCTATTTTATTGTTTGAGACATGATAGGGCTATTTTGCCCTGTTGAGCTATTTCCCTTAGCCGTAGTAGTACTATTCAATCATGATAGCTATATATGCATGTTATATCTCTATCTTTGTGAATTTTTATATGTTATCTCACGTGTTATTGTTGTCCTTGTACATGATACGAGTTTGAGCTAAATTTGTGACCCATTGTGATATTTAGTATTGTAACATTTTATTATTTTATGTGAGATGTTAGTATATGGAGACTTGAGTGGATTGATGAATAATGTGGGCCATAGATCCTTGTTAGGACTTATGTTGGATCGGGTTGCATGCCTCAAAGAATTGATATTTGGACCGGGTTGCACGCTGCAATGCATTGTTATTTGGATCAGGTTGCACGCCGCAAAAGATATTATTTGGATCGAGTTGCACGCCGCAACAGGTCATATTGACTATTGATTAGAGCTTGGGCCAAAATCCGCCTCTCCGGGGTCTAATATTATAGTGAGCATAGGCACAACAATATAAATGTGCTTTGGTAAGGGGCATTTATGCTAGGCACTCGTGCAGTGCTAAGTGATGGCGAAGGACATTTGAGTCAGACACCTTGAGTGTGTTGAGAGTGAGTGTAGTTGATGGTTTCACTATGATATTGTTGACTTGATAAGTATATTTGACATATAGGCATAGAGATGTATTTTTCTTATGTTGGCTGAAAATATGGTGTTATTGACTTGACATGTAGGCATATAGATATATTTTTCTCATGCTAACCGGTAAATGAAAAGTCTTATATGTTGTTGAAAGTTTGAAAAAATCACTAGTTCTCTGATAAACTCATATTTTTAGTGACTTCGGTGAAAGATGTGGGTAAGGGTTATACTTGTTAAGCATGTCAAATTTCCCGTATTTATGAACGAGTTAAACATGATATCTTTTGAGTTATTTGATGTTACTGTCATAATTATATCCTATGTTGTTGTTAATCACTTGTATTGAACTCTGAGTTTCTTTCGAGCTCGTTACTGCTTTCAACCTTAGGTTAGGTTTGTTACTTATTGAGTACATGAGGTCGGTTGTACTCATACTATACTTTTGCACCTTGCGTGTAGATCTTGGAGTTGATGTTGCTGTGTGTGGCAAGAGTTGGCATCAAGGATGTACCTACTTCTCCGGATATCGCTACCGCTTGTTCTTGGTAGCTTTATATTTGAAATTTATTTATGTATATTTCAAACAGATCATGTATTTATTTCACACTAGCTTTGTAAATCTTAGTCTTAATGGCTCATGACTTGTACTGCCAGTCTTTGGGGTTAAAATTTTAGTTAATTCATTATTGATTTCTTCTTAATCTCATTTGAATTGTGTTGACTATTAATTGGCTTACCTTGCGGGTTTGAGTTAGGTTCCATCACGACTAGATGGATTTTGGGACGTGACAAGTTTGTATCAGAGCCATGTTCATAACTTCTATGAGTCATGAGCAAGTGTCTAGTAGAATCTTGCGGATCGGTGTGATGACGTTCATACCTATCTTCAAGAGGTTAGAAGGCATGTAGGAAAATTTCCCATATTTCTTTCCTTATCGTGCAACATTGGTTCAACTTGAAGCTTATATATTTGATTTCTTTCCATCCACATGTGTGTTATGTGAGCGCTCGGTACCAATTATGCATTGACAACTTATGATGCCATAGATAAGGTGCTAGATGTGTTCTTTGTGTTGTGTAGATAGGTTAGTCTGGATGACTTGAGGCCAGGTTCAGACTGCAACTTGGGCTCGGTAGTTTCAGTTGTGTGAGTATGTGCGTTTGGACCTATATTTCTGGTAGTGTCCTAAGAGTGGGATTGATGGCTCAGTGAGTGAGTAGATAACTATATGATGAGTATTATGTGATTGGGAACTATGCTTAGATGATTTGGATGTGATTAGAAGAGTTTACTTTGGATGGGAAAAGGACTATAGGTTCTTCATTTCCGTTTTGATGTCATGTACAGTCTCAAATTATGATTGTGTTAGGGATCTTTCAGTTGTTCATTTGTGTATTAAAGTAGATTCTTATGTCTTGTTGACAAGCTCGGACTCAGGAGGATTTAGCGATCGGATAGTAGTTGTGACCATGAAAGGGCATAGAGAGATGTCAGTTTGAGGCTAAGAAGGTGGGTTATCTCTTGCTGGATGTTCTGAGGTTGTGTGCTCCTTATAATGTTTATGTGGAGAGTTTCCTTCCTATCAGTAGGTTATGCGCTGCGATTTGACTTCGTATCGCTTGAGGAAGTTCACACGGGTATCGCGAGGATGGATATACACTTAGCAGAAGATTTGAGATATTTTATGGCTGGTGCGACATGAGCGTATGGAGGACTTAGTTGAATACAATGCGAGATTATGGCAGTTATGGAGTAATGGTATTATGGGTTATCAGATGTTATGTTCTATGGTTTTGTGCTAAGCGGGGGAGTATGCTATCAGCGATCAGGTTGCATAGTCATGTATTATGTTAGTTTGGGTCTAAGGCAATTGTGGATCGGTTATAACTTGAAGAGGTTGATTTTGAGAATGACTTGAGCAAGAAAATTTCTTATGCATGATGTATTACACTTTATGGATATATGGGAGTCTAGGAATGATTCAGATTTGTTATTGATGGTGGATGTATTGTGCAAGGAGAAGGGAGTCGCTCGGTTGCTTAAGAGTGGGGTTACTTCTTAGGTGTTTGTGTGTTAATGAGGCGCAAGTCGTTCAACTGATTTATATAGTGACTTGGAGATCAGAGAAATAGTGAATGATTCTCGAGAAGGTTCTTGTGAGATCATGATTCATATGTGGTATTTGAGAATTTCCCATATTTGTACATGGCTAAGACTTGAGAATTGCATTGGATGGTGTTGAGACTTGCGGTATTTCTATATAATTAGTGATTCACAAAGAGTTTAAAAAAATAGCTTCAGATTCACAAAATGCCTCTTTAGGAAGGGGTATCTTGATTGGAGTATTTTGGGTGCTTAACAGGGAATACAGTGGCTTACGAGCCTTAAGATGACATGGTTTCATGATAGGATCTCATATTGTAAGCTTTGGGTTAAGGATCTTAGTGTATTGGCAAGGAGAAATGTTAACTTGAAGGTAATTCGAGAGGGACTCGAAGAAATAAGTCAGCTTGGTAGTGGTTTGGATCAACATGGTAATAGAAATGGTCGATTATTTTGGTTCTTTTGATGTGGCAAGGCTTTGTAGGTGAGTTGTGGCAATACTCTTGGGTTTGGAGATCTGTATGACTTGGTTGAGTTAGAGAAATTCAGTTATGGTGGCTTAGTTATATACTAATGGATTTCGACCACTGCTTGGGGCAGATGTTCTCGACAGACATGAGGTTTGTGTGTTGTTATTTTCTCTTAGATGGGGGTCAAGTGGAAGGTCTGGCTGATGAAACATGTATCTTTCTTGTGATTCATAGTTGATAATGAGGTTCTCATGTTTTTCATATAATGGCATGATAGATGGGGTACAACGTGCGGGATTGAGGTGTGCATGTACAAAGTTGTGGTTCAGTTTTGAGAGTAAGTCATGAGTTCTAGACAACGCGGTCAGTTTCAGATATTTGGAAGAATGTTGGCACTATATGGTATCACTTAAGATGGGTGCATATTTCAGAAGGCACATTGTGTTTTGACTTACGGATGCTTGACTAGTATTACGGTAATCGACTTTTGATGTTAAGATGTTTCTATGCGGCACTAAAGAATTATAGAAGTATTTCTCGTGAGATTCTTGTATTTTAGGGGTTTAAGGCTCTGAGGGTTCTCAAAAGCAGATTATTCCTCGGTTGTTGACGATGAATGTATGTTAGGAGTTTGTCGGCTGATTATATGTATTATGGATAGTATATTGTGCACTTTTCGAGGTTATCTACCTATTTTGGAAGGATCAACATTGATTTGGAGGCCACTGGTAGGCCTAATGGGGATGTGTATTGTACATCGGGTTAGATTTGTTTACTCAACACATATATTGTTGAGAGGTGTCTCATTAGTTAGAGTTAAGCTTGTTTGTGTTCTGATGTGTTCCATGTGTTAATCTTTCCATGCTACGATGGGTATGAGACTGTTGACTATTTAAACACATGATCCGTTGCTGTTTGGACCTTATAGTGGAATTTGAGCGAGATGGATCTTGGGGTGTTAAATAGTTGATTGCGTCTTGGTTATGGTATTCCTGTTTCTCCATGATTATAGTCATTCACTCCACATGCTTGTTGTTTATATGCATATGGTTGTTGATTGTGAGCATCATGGCTCGAGGAATCCCGTGTGGACGGGTGTATGGATTGGGCCACGCATCGCAGCGGAGTTATGTTGAGATATGATCCTTGTGATTATTTTGTGTGTTATATTTCTCCTTTGTATGATATGTTCATAGCATTGCGCTTTGTGGTAGCATCTGTTGAGTTTGCGGGACGATTCTCTCATTAGATTCTCTTGCAATCATTGGGTACATCCAAGTTGTTGCTTGTTTGGTGCACGGATTGCATGGTATGTGGATCTAGGTAGTATTGGTGTGGCATGTCGGTCGAGCACCTTGTACAGGATGAGACGAGTTATTTGAACTGAAATGAGTGCTATTAGATGTGGTTGAGGTATGTTTGGAAGAATAAAGTCATTACTCAGCTTAGAATTTGGCTATGGTTCTTGCTGTGCGAGAGAGATCCACGACTTGTTGATCTGATGAGTGGTTATGAGTTTCCGCGTGTTTTTTTCATCATTGGCAGTGTACAAAGGTTGAGAATAATATTTTATTTGATATGAGGTTTGATACTGGTATCAGGTTTGATATTGAGAAGCTATGGTGGTCAAATGTTATTGTTGTGAGTATATGAGTTATGAGGTATATCATGTGATTACATATTGGGTTATGGTTATGGGTTACATCTTGTGACTACATCTTGGGTCTTGTAATGAACTCCGAATGTTGGAGCTCAGTTCTAAGGCTTATGGACTAAGGTTGAAGTAAGGAACTTCAGTTGTGTTGTGTTGTCGAGCTTATATGAATTTGGGTGACGAGGAATCACCCATATGTATGTATATGGTGAGTTTATACGGTGATTTGATGGCTTTGGAATGACTCTTGGCATGTTCAATGATGAACGTATGTTTAAGTGGGGAAGAATGTAACAACCCGACCGGTCGTTTTGAGCATTTGCATTCACTTTGGTGGTATGAGGTCATGAGTAGCTTCATATGGTGTATTATTACTTGTGTGTATCATCGGTTTTGTTTTTTGCATGGTTCGGGGTTGGTTTGGAAGAATGATTCTCATTTTAGAAGCTTTAAATTGAAAGAGTTGACCAAGTTTGACTTTTGAGTATTTGACCTCGGGTCGGAGTTTTGATGGTTTCGTTAGATTCGGATGGTGATTTTGGAGTTGGGCGTGTGACCGGAATTGCATAGCGATGTTTGTAGAAGGTTTTGGATCTAATTGGCAAAAGTTGGCAATTTGAAGGCTTGGAAAGTTCATACATTTGACCGGAAGTTGACTTCAATGTTATTGAGTTCGAATTGTTGTTCTGAAAGTTGGAATATGTTTGTTTTGTCATTCTGGACTTGTGTGCAAGGTTTGGTTGGATTCTGGTTAGGCTTGAATCGGACGCTTGGTTCGAAGATTGAAGTTCATGAACTTAAGAGATTGATAATGATCGTCGATTCTTGGTTTTGATGTTATTATGTGTGATTTGAGGCCTCAAGTAGGTCCGTGTTATATTTTGGGACTTGTTGGTATGTTTCGATGGGGTCCCGAGGGCTCGGGCGAGTTTCTGAGTGGTTTCAGACATTTTTGTCTCTTGTTAGTGTTTGTTGGTTTCTGCTAGTTTGTGACTTTTCAGGTGTTCTTCGCGATCGCGAAGATGAATCCGTGATCGCTTAGTGTTATAAGAGCTGGTATTCTTTGCATTCGCGTTGGAGTGTTCGCGTTCGCGATGGTTCGGGCTTTAAGACTTTGCGTTCGCGCATGTGACTACGCATTCGCGTAGTGTTGAGCTAGGCTAGGCAAGTCATGATGGGTTGACCTTTGCATTCGCGTGAGGTCTCCAGGTTCGCCAAGGATTGTGTAGATGTGAATCGGGATCACGAGCCTGCTCGGCCTCGTTCGCGTAGGGTGTCTTCGAGTCAGATCCGTTTATACTTCGCGATCGCGATGATGGTCCCTCGATGGCGAATGGTTTAACAGAGCAGTGTTATAAAATATTCTATTTCGAAGGTTTTGGCTATTTTATCATATTTTGAGTTATAGAGCACGAATTTGCGCGATCTTGGAGAGGATTTTTACGATAAGTATTTTTTACTCGGATTTGATTATTTTACATGATTCCATGTTTGATTTTGATATTTAATGGGTGAATCTAAAGAGAAATTAGGGGGTTAGTCTAAACTTTTTTAAAGTGAATATTTGAGATTTGAACATCGATTTGAAGTCGAAATTGGATGAAATTAGTATGATTTGACTCGTATACGAATGAGTTGTCAGAATTTGTGAGTTTTGTTGGGTACGGTGTGCGGCCCCAGATTGACCTTTTGATTGACTTTAGGTATTTGATTAAATATTCGACCATTATCGTTTGTGATTATTTTCTATTGCATTATTTGATAATTTTGAGTTGCTTTGGCTAGTTTCGACATGTTCGAAGGTCGATTCGTACGGGATAGCGTTTTTAGAGTATTATTTTGGGCTTGCTCAATATTGATTTGGTTTGTTTGGGGTAAGTAACATATCTATACTTAGAATTGAGGGTATTTATCCCTGAAAATTATGATATTTGAGATGTGTTGTGGGTGACGCACGAGCTAGGTGACAGACGTGTGTGCGTACACCGGAGTATTCATGATCGGGGTAGTTCTTAGGCTATTATATACCTTGTTTGCTATCATGCTTCTTTGACAACATGTTTTATCCATTTGTATGACTACGTGAGTTCTTGTTCATGCTAGAAATCATGTCTAGGCTATCTGCTTTATTGTTTTAGACATAATATGGTTGTTTTGCCATATTGAGCTATTTTCCTTAGCCGTAGTAATAGTGTTTAGTCATGATTGTTATATCTGCATATTATATCTATGTTTCTGTGCATTTTTTATATGCTATCTCACATGTTATTGGTGTGTTTATACGTGACATGAGTTTGAGCTAAATTTGTGGTACATTGTGATATTTCGTGTTGAATAATTTGATTATATTTCTGTGAGATATTGGCATATGGAGACTTGAGCAGACTGATGACTGATGTGGCACATGTAGCCGTGTTGTGAATTATGTTGGATCAGGCTGAACGTCGCAACTGATTGATATTTGGATCGGTTTTCACGCTCAATAGATTATTATTTAGAACGGATTGCACACCGCAACAAGTTAATTGACTATTGATTACTTCTTGGGCCAGGATCCGCTCCTCCGGAGTCTGGTATTATAGTGAGTGTAGGCACAATGGTATACAAATGCTTTGGTGAGGGCTATTTATGCCAAACACCCGTAAAGTGCTGTGTGATTGTGTATGTGCTGTTGAGGGGAATTTGAGTCAGGCACCTTGAGTATGCTGAGAGTGAGTGTACTTGATGATTTCACTATGATATTGTTGACTTGACATGTATATTTGTCATATAGGTATAGAGATGTATTTTTCTCATGCTAGCTGGCAATATGGTATTATTGACTTGACATGTAGGCATAAAGATGTATTTTCCTCATGCTAATTGGTAAATGAAAAGTCTTATTTGTTGTTGAAAGTTTGGAAAATCACAGTTCTCTGATATACTCATATTTTCTGTGACTTCGGTGAAAGATGTGGGATTTAACAGTTATACTTGTTAAGCATGTCTAATATTCCATATTTGTGAATGAGTTGAACGTGATATATTTTGAGTTATCTGATGTTAATGTCATCATTATATCCTATGTTGTGGTTGATCACCACATTGAACACTAACTTTCTTCCAAGCTCGTCACTGCTTTCAACCTGATATTAGGTTTGTCACTTATTGAGTACATGAGGTTGGTTGTAGTCATACTACACTTCTGCACCTTGCGTACAACTCTTGGAGCTGATATCGTTGTGTATGGGAGAGCCAGCATTGAGAATGTACCTAATTTTCTGTATATTGCTACCACTTGTTCTCGGTAGCTTTAATTTGAAATTTGTTTATGTATATTTCAAATATATGTTGTATTTATTTCACACTAGCTTTGTAAATCTTAGTCTTAGTGGCTCCTAACATGTACTACCGGTCATTGTAGTTATTGTATAAAATTTATGTTAATTCATAATTGATTTTTTATTAATCTCATTTGAATTGTGTCGACTGTTAATTAACTTACTTAGCAGGTTGGGTTAAGTACCATCACGACTAAATGGATTTTGGGTCGTGACATTATTAGGCCATAAGTAGTTTTTCCAATTAGGTAAAGCTCGCACCAGAGAATACAAATGTGTATCACAAGTAGAATGTCAAATGTTGCATCCTTACGCTTCTTATTAAGAAGGCTATAGACTTTTGATCTTGCATTAATACAGCTTATATTCCTCATTTAGTTACTTCCTTAGGGGCCGTTTGGTTGATGGAATTAGGGACAATAATTTTGGGATAAAATGCGAGATTATGTTTTCTTGCGTTTAGTTGAATTTTTTAATTCGGGATTAGCTATTTTCAGATTAGTTATATCATAGTTGTGGTAGTATTTCTATCCCATATTAATAGGTTCTTATTCGTAATTTGACACTTAAAAGCACTTTTTGAAAAGCTTAGCCAAACACAAATTGCTGCTCAAAAGTGTTTTTCAAATTTATTTAGTCAAACAAAAATTGCTTTACTCAAAAAGAACTTTTCCTAAAGCACTTTTACTTTTCAAAATAAGTTGACTTTAGATGCTTGATCAAACATGCTATAAGATCGAGATGACAATTGCGAGATCACTAATCCAGAAATAATATACTGAAATTATAAAGACGTCCTTCTCTTAGGTTGTTCTCTTGTAGTCCTTTAAAAGTCAAGGTTAAAATTGAAAATAAATTTTATCCAAACTTAGATATTGTAAATCAAACACACATTTTATATCATACATTGTATACTTATTTTTAGTCCAATAAATCAAATATTTACCAACAAAACTATACTCACTAAACAAATTTTTTCTTATTTAACTTTTGTATTATAATTTCGTGATAACTTATTTCTCAATGAAACAACTCCTTAGTATATTACTCAAACTATATGAAACTCTAAGCTTGTGTTTAAACTCAAGTTCAAAGGCTTTTATGATCGTACTAAAAATGACCTGTGATGTACTTTCAAGATTTTGTACCTCTCAAGTACAAGAAAAAGAAAAGAACAAAAGTACCCCGCTAAATTTTTTCACAAATCTTTAAAGCGTTCTTCAAACTCAAGTCAGAAAAATATAAGATGAACCAAACCTTATCCACTCGTTCCTCAATCACACAAGATTGTAAGAAGCGCTGAATAAAGGAAGAAATAAATTAAGAGAGAAATCATGTTTTGAAGCAGAGCTTAGAAAAACTAATTATCGATCTTTATTTTCAGCATATTAAGCTCTTTAGATAGGCTTTACAATTAGGAAAATTGATGAAGTTAAGAAAAATTAATCCTAGTTAAACAAGAATAAGAATAAGGTTAAGAAAAATTCATCCTATCTAAAATAGGAAAAAGAATTCTAGTAGGAATGGAATGCCAACAAACATTCCTAATTGACTTGAGCTATAAATATAATCCTACTACAATAAAAATTGAATTCCCAAGAAACAAGAAATAAGAAATCCTAACCTTTTAAGAAAAGAAATCCTAATCTTGAACGTTACTTGGATTTCTTAAAAAAATTGGCCTTCTTGATCTTGCATCATTCTCACCTGGTTGGAAAAAACTCGTCCTTGAGTATAACAACTGTGATAAGTGGCGCAAGATTTGCTATAGTAAAAAATGGGGATCAAATAACCAGGGTTTAAGTTACATTTTGCTAGCTTATCATAGATATTATTCACGTTGTAAGAAAACTTAGCGATTGGTCGAACTAAATTCCACTTTTTAGTTTTAACTTTCTACCAAGCCTTCTCCACGTAAGCTTCCTATGTTAACTCTCAAATTTCAACTTACGATCTACAACTATTGGTGTTAAAACTTCATGGAACTTAACCAATTTCATGTCTAGCTTTGAATTAAGTATGGAGTCCAACGCCTTTCTTAGGTATGCATCAATTGCATGCTATACACCAGTAGTACTATACAAGGTACCATATAATTATGATAGAATGATGTATAAAGTGTATTAAAAATAAGTAGAATTTTAAGTAAATTGAGACAATTCTTAATTATGCGGGTAACTGGTTAATTATCGGGTAGCGGGACATTACCTAATTACCTAATAAGTGGATAAAGATTAAACTTTCTCATCCTCATCCCCACATGGCAGCCAGCCCTTCCTAAAGGTACGACTCTTACTCATTCTTTGTTAGGTGGCAACCTAATATGACAAATACAAGGCCTTTCAATTCAAGAAATTTTCATACAAAACAATATTATAATGAGAAGGGGGGACGTAAGCATTCTGTTGAGTTTCAACAAGTTCATTCTCAAGATACTACAATCAGATTCTAACATTTCTAATACCATGGCATTATACTCAGAGTGAGAACGTTAGCCATTCCTTAAACTTTTCAAATTTCATTCTCAACAACACTTCCATCAGATTATAAACCTTACACTAGCAACGTGATCCTTCAAATTCCTACACAAAAAATCCAACGAGAATTATTAAAATCATAGCAACATATAATTTTGCGATACTAAAGGAGTACGGTGCAATCTTTTTCGAGAATATCATACAAATTTTCCCCTACTCCAGGTATGTTAAGGCTAATCCCTTCTTTCATTTTGGCATCATCTCGTAATTATACGAGTTTGATAACGAAGCATAAAGAAAAATTCATATACCGGAATTTACGTATATTTTTCTAGTTTTGTAAGTAGAATATTCTCTTTATCGGGACTTCATATTCATTTGAGTATTTCCCTTTTTCAATCAAGAGAGCAGAGAGTCTATATATATACAGTATTACAGTATTTTCATTATTATCGAGCTATAATTGATGGGCAGGCCTCTATTGGGCAACCTCTGATAAGATGGTAAGTTATATACCGAGCCTACTGTGGTCGGACGCCTATGAGCGAGCCCAGTTGGTCGAGATATAGAGACTAGTATGGTCGAGCGCCTATGAACGAGTCTACTATGACAGAGCAGTATATATATATATATATATATATATATATATATATATATATATATATATATATATGTGTGTGTGTGTGTGTGTGTGTGT
>ML248347.1:0-13684 GCA_005239495.1 Nicotiana undulata | reverse complement strand
ATATATATATATATATATATATATATATATATATATATATATTAATTACCGAGCCTTATAGGGCCGGACAACTATTTTACTTACTATACTGAGAGAGTTGAGTCAGTATCAGTAGGTAAGCATATGTTCAGATTATCAGTTCAGTTTAAGCTTTCTGTATATTGCCTTACATACTTGGTACATTATTTCGTACTGACGTCTCTTTTTGGGGGTGTTGAATTTCATGCGTGCAAGTTCAGACAGACATACGGGTAGAACTCCTCAGTAGGTGTTGCCCGAGTTCAGCTTTATCGGTAAGCTCCCCATACTTCGGAGTTGTCGGGTCTAGAGGTTTTGTGTACATCTTGTGTATTTATGTAGATAGGTTATGGGTAGGTCGGGGCCCTGTTCCGATCACAGTACATCCATCAGTAGAGGCTTGTAGACATATCATGTCAATTAGTGCAGTATGTTGGGCTTGTAGGCCCTGTACGTATATTTTGTTGGCTTGGCAGTTATAGTACTTATGACGGCCTTGCCGGCCTAGTTTTATGTTGACATTCAGTCATCGTTAGTCTCTATTCAGTTTCTGCAATGTGGCCCCTGGCCAAAGTATGACATTATATGTCCATAATTCCTGAGTCACAAGTTGGTACGCAAAGATAGATAAGGCACCGGGTGCTGGTCTCGCCCGCAGGCTCGGGGTGTGATAACAAATCTGATAGGCAAATATCCATAAATAAAGACTACGACAATACATGAATATCTCGAAATTGGTAATACTAAATCATGAGCTCTACAACATGAGTACAAATATGATAACATAAAATACTGGCTTAACAACAAAAACAACAATAAATAAGATGGGAAGAGACACCCAAAACTGCGAAAAGGAAGCAACTCTACCTCGTCTCAACAGCAGAGTAGCAACTCAACTGGGTCCAACTCCTGAATCTGTACAATTAAGTGTAAAGTGCAGTATGAGTACAAATGACCCAATGTACTCAGTAAGTATCATGACTAACCTCGGAGAGGTAATAACAAGAATCACCAATGACACTCATGTGATAAAGTTGTACAATTCATGGATACATACGAATACGCAGTAACAATACCAGAATCTACGTGTGAATGCAGATAAGACCAACAGTGCACATAAAGAAGATATGCATTAGCATCACAATGGTATAACAATACAATATATAGATAAGATATGCAATGGTAGGCATGTTAGTCACATAGGGAGAGACACATAGAGAAGATACATATTATGTACCATTTCATCAATCAGAGCAACATATAGAGAAGATATGTGTAAAAAGGTATGTATATGTTTCTGGAGAAAACATATAGATAAAATATGCAATAAAATCACGTATACATCCAAGGAGTTTGCATATAAAGAAGATATACAAAACCCAACACAAATCAAATTTCCACAATTGCGTGTACGTCATCGAGCAAAAAACATGAGAGGACACCCTAGGGGGGTGGATCCTTATCCACACGTTGCATGGACAACTCACATGCCATAATCATAACAACCGCGTGGACAATCACGTGCCATAGTAAACTCAACCTGCACGGACAACTCACTTGTTGTTAAACCAGTTCATAACACAAAAAGATACAAGAATACATATGTATTCTTGTATATGCTTTTTGTGTTATGAACTGGTTTAACAACAAGTGAGTTGTCCTTCAACTAATATCAAATCACATACTTCTGGGATGATAAAATAGCATGATAAATTGTATGCATGTGTGAAGTCTACAATTATAGCTCAAATTAAGCGGTTACGCCACACAACAATAGGTATCATGTTCAAACAGAAAAAGCAAACTTACACATGATCTCTAGCACAATTCACGAGGTTACATAGTCATACAAACATAATAAGCATGATAATAAGAATCACAATATCCAAATTAAGACATAATATAACCGAAGAACTATCCCGCACATAGATAAATCCAGTGCACGCACATGGGCTCGACCCCTTGGATGTACGCCACCCTTAGTATGTAGCCAATATCAATAATTGAAGGAACTAGTCGCTCAAATCAATGCTAGGCAAGATACTTACCTTAAACGACCAAGTCAATACTCCAAAATGCGTTCCTCGTGAATCGACCTCCGAACGACTCGAATCTAGTCAAATAACAAACCACGATTTCCAATAATGCTAAAAATTAACAACGGAGCATAAAGGCTCAATCTTTAATCAATTATACAAAATCAACTAAAAAGTCAACCCAGAATTATTTTTCTAAACCCGACCAAACTCATAAATCCCGACAAATCATTCGAATACAAGTCTAAATATAAAAGTTTTATTCAAATCCGACTTCAAATCGGGGTTCAAATCCCAATGATTCACTTTCCAAAATCTAGCACAAAACCCCAAATTTTCTCCTTCAAATCCATGTTGTAAGTGCACAAAACAATGGGGAATCAAGATCTAACATCAAAAGCAAGTGTAATTTACTTACCCTATAATGTATGGTAAAATTCCTTCCCAAAACATGCATCTAGCCGAGCTTCGAAACTCCAAATAATGAATAAATGAGCAAAACCCTCGAAATGTAAGTCTGCCCAAAGACTTTCACATCTGCGGACAAAAGTGTTGCATCTGCGACACTGCTTCTATAGCCAATACCTCACATCTACGAACTTTCATTTAATAGTCGCCTTGTCGCACCTATGCAGCCCACTCCGCTTCTGCGATCCCGCATGTGTGACCACCTTCCGCTTCTGCGCACCCACTTCTGTGCACAAGCCTTCGCAAAAGGAGTCCTTTAGCTCCCAACACCTACCCGCTTCTGCGATCACCAGTCCGTTTCTGCGGAGTCACACCTGTGCATAATGCCTCGTAGGTGCGACACACCAATACCAAAACTGCCGCTCAACTCCAAAGTGATCTAGAACCCATCGAAAACACACCTTAGCCGTCGGAGAAACCCTCCAATCATACCAACAAGTCCTAATACCTCACTCAATCTTATCCAAAGGATCAAAATACCGTAATTAAAATCAAAACCAAAAAATCATCAACCAAGATGAATCTCTTAAGTTTCAAACCTTCTAACTTCCACAAACATGCCCTAACCATGCCTAACATTCCGAATTTTAACCTAACTATGCACAAAAATCCAGAATAACAAAATAAACCTATTCTAAGTCTCAAAACAATAATCTGAACTCGGTATCATTAAAACAAGCCTTTGATCAAACTTAGGGACTCTCCAAACTTTCAAGTTGCCGACTTTCGGTAAATAGAGCCCAAATATCATAGAAAACTCCAAATCCAAATCCGAACATATGCCTAAGTCCAAAATCACCATATAAACCTATTGGAATAATTAAATCACCAATCCAGGATTGTTCACATAAGAGTCAAACCTTAATCAACTCTTACAACTTAAGCTTTCAAAAATAAAATTGAGTGTTCCAATCACTCTCAAACCTTTCCAAAACCAACTCGACCATCCCTGCAAGTCACCAATATCAAATACACATATATGGAATATTAAATAGGGAACAACGCTAAAATATGCAAAATACCTTGCCATAGAGTTACACTATAAGTCCAGACATTGTCCATGAACCCAATACATTTACTGTAACGACCCGGCCGGTCGTTCCGTAGAATTTGCATAGTTATCCTATTTTTTCCTTGTCATGCATTGTTTATATTGTTTATGATGTGTTGGAGTCTGTCGGTTCGGGTTCAGAATGATTGTAGTGAGAATTGAGACACTTAGTCTCTTAAAGTAGCCTTATAGTTGGAAAAGTAAACTGGGAGTTGACTTCTTGGTAAAAGATCTCGGAATGCGGGTCTTATGCCCCGGGTAGCCTCGTTAGGTGATTTGGGACTTAGGTGTGTGTTCGGAATATAGTTTGGAGGTCCGGTATATAATTAGGCTTGAATTGGCGAAAATTAGTTTTTGATAATTTCCGGTTGGCAATGGAAAATAGGCTATCGAGGTCGGAATGGAATTCCGATAGTTGGAGAAGGTATGTAATGTCATTTTGGATATGTGTGCAAAATTTCAGGTCAATCGGAGGTGTTTTGGATGATTTCGGCATCGTTGGTGTAATTTAGAAATTTCAAAGTTCATAGGCTTGAATTCAACGTGATTTTGGTGTTTCGAAAGATCCACTAAGTTTGAATGAGGTTATGGGATGTGTTGGTATGTTTGGTTGGGGTCCCGAGGGCCTCGGTATGGTTTTGAGTGATCAATGGGAAGTTTGGAAGTTAGTTTTGCTGCTTAAGTTTTGTTGTTGCTGCCATTTCCGCACCTGCGGATTTTAGACCGTATGTGCGAGCCACAGAAGCGACAGGGGGATCGTAGGTGCGGTATGAGTCCATCAGGGGAAGAACCGCAGATGCAGTTAATTGGGCGCATCTACGGGACGCAGGTGCGGCGCCTGGTCCGCATATGCGAGTTTGGCCATTTAATGAGAAACCGTAGGTGTGGTCTATTGACCGCAGAAGCGGTCCGCAAGTGCGCGATTATGGACCGCAACTGCGAGATGCCTGGGCAGAAAGTATATAAGGTGGACTTTGCGAATTTTGGTCTTCTTTTCACCATTGTCATACAGGTTTCAAGCTTTTGGAGGGTTTTTGAAGAGGGAAATCGATAATTCTTCATTGAGGTAAGGTTTTTGGACTCTAAACCCGTTTATATGTGATTAAAGGTCGGATTAATGGTGGAAATTTGGTAAAAAATAGTGCAAAAATGAGTAATTAGGGCTTGAGATTAAGAGACCTTAAAATGGGACTTTGAGGGGTCATTTGAACTTCGATTTCAGTGTTCTTGGTATGTATAAACTCGTGGGATAACGAGGATCCTTTTGGTGTAAATTTTATCGAGTTCCGAGACATGGTACCGGGGGTCGGGTTTGGCCAATTTCGGGAATTGTGCATAAATTTGATAGTTTTCGATTGGGTTTCGTTTCCCTAGCATATTTTGATGTTGTGAATCTGATTTTGATAGACTCAGAGAATTCGGGAGCCGATTTGAGGGGCAAGAGTATTGCAGAGTAGCTTTTCAGGCTGGTTTGAGGTAAGTAATGACTTTAAATCTTGTTCCGAGGGTATGAAACCCCGGACTTAGCATCCTTTCACTGTTTTGGAGTGACGTACACTCTGGATGACGAGTGTGTGGCATGCACTAATTGGAGAATTTGAAATTGGTTCTTCCCGAGGCAACTATTGAGTTGCGAAGCTGCTTTTAAATCATATGATAAATAGTATTTTTATGTTTTGATATATTTTGGGCCGTAAGCCATGTTCGGGGCCTCGTGCCGATCTATTTAAACCCCTTGGGGGCTGTTTTCTGATATTCCTCACCGTGGTAATTATGATTTACACTCAGTCATTCATGTTAAACTATTTTTGATACTCAAACTTGTTGGTATTATTTTATGATATAAAATATTGTTTTGGGTCGAGAACCCCGTTTATTTATGTCCTGAGTGGAATTTTGAGAGTTTCTGATTAAGTGAGGCCGAGAGCCTATATTGTGAGGATATTTTTGGATCGGGCTGCACGCCGCAACATGTTACACTGTTATGATAAGTGAGAGGCCGAGTGCCAGAGTGATTGATGCCATGATTTGGCTGTTTATAGCGCTTGGGATGTAGGATCCCCTCCGGAGTCTGTACACCCCCAGTGAGCGCATGTACCTACTGAGTGCGAGTGCCTAGTCCCGAGTGATGAGTGATTGGGAGGTATGAGTGATTGTGAGGTGCTGAGTGACTGATACTGAGTGATTGTGAGGTGCCTAGTGATTGATTCCGAGTGATGTTTTGCCCGAGGGGCGGTTTATGATACTTGCTTGCCGGAGTAACTATTATGATTCATTTCATCTTTAAACTAATACTTCTTGGGTATTTTACTAAATTCACTGAAAATCATACATGTTCAAAGGATTTTTACTAAACTGACTTTTAAAGCATATTTGTTCAAATTTTACACTGTTGGGAGTCAATATTTTATCCATTATGATCTGGTGATTAGTTCCTGTGTGTTTTCTTACTGTCAGGATTGATTTATTTTCATTACTACTGAGTTGGCGTACTCACCATTACTCCCTACACCTCTGTGTGTAGATTCAGGTGCTAGTACCGAGCGTTAGCCATCTTAGTCCGTGTGGAGACAGAGTTGGGATATTGAGGTAGCTGTCCAGCGTCCACAGCATCTCTATTTCCCCTTTCCTTATTTTGTACTTAGTACTTTGTTCCGAGACTTGTATTATGACAATAGTATTATTGGTATCATTCTTAGATGCTCGTGACCCGTTGACTCCAAATTTTGGGGACTTTTATAGACTGTTTAGCTTATTTGTTTTGCTCAAAGATTTGGAAATTTTATACGTTATGAAATGTTGAAAAATGAATTGAGATATGTGGAAGAAAGTATAAATAGGTGATTGTTGGCTAGCCTAGTTCCACGATAGGTGCCATCACGGCCGGTTAGGATTTGGGGTCGTCACAAGTTGGTGTCAGAGCTCTAGGTTGCATAGGACTCAACAATCATGAGCAGCTTTAGTAGAGACTTGCGGATCGGTACCGAGACGTCTGTACTTATCTTCGAGAGGTTACGGAACCCTTAGGAAAAATCTCATTTTCTGGAACTTTGTCGTGCTATTATATTGATTCTGGAAATCTAAAATTCTGTTGTTTCATTCTTTCACATATGGTGAGGACACGCGCTACCGATCAGGGTGCCAGACACCAGCTAGAACAGCGAGAGGTCGAGGCCGTAGTCGAGGCCGTGGTAGAGGTAGGGGGCCAGAACGCGCAGCAACTGGGGCAGTACCAGTTGATCCCTCTACTATTCAAGATTAGGTTCCCGCCGCGGGTATACCAGCGGGACAGACTCAGGCACCAGCAGTTCCCATTGTTATTCCGTGTCTTCAGGAGACCCTGGCTCAGATCTTGACAGTATGTACTAGCCTTGCTCAGGCAATTGTTGTGTCTACTACTGCCGCTACATCTTAGGCCGGGGGAGACACTCAGACTCCAGCTGCCCGGACACCTGAGCAGGTTGTATAGGGCCTTCAAACACCGGGGGCAGTTCCAGCTCAGCCGGTTGCTCCAGTTCAGGGCTATGTGGTTTCAGCTATGCCAGAGGATGAGCAACGTAGGCTGGAGAGGTTTAGTAGACTTCAGCCTCTGACATTCAGTGGTGCAGAGGGCGAGGATGTCTAAGGTTTTCTGGATAAGTGTCAGAGGATACTTCGTACTGCTGGGATTCTGGAGACCAATGGGGTCTCATTTGCTACATTTCAGTTTTCTGGTGCTGCTTTCACTTGGTGGGAGTCTTTTGAGAGGCGTAGGCCTGTTGGTTCGGCACCCCTCACCTGGCAGCAGTTCTCCACTATCTTCTTAGAGAAATATGTTCCCCAGTCTCACCGTGAGGAGCATCGTAGGCAGTTTGAGTAGTTGCGTCAGGGGGAGTTATCAGTGACGCAGTATGAGATGCGATTTTCAGAGTTGGCTCATCATGCTACTGAGTTAGTCCCTACTGATAGGGAGAGGATTAGGAGGTTCGTGGATGGCCTCACTTATCAGCTCTGTATTTGATGACTAGGGAGAGAGTATCAGGTGCTACCTTCAAACATGTTATTGATATTGCTCGAGATATTGAGTCGGTTCGCCGTCAGAAGCGAGAGGAGAGGGAGGCCAAGAGGCCTCGTGGATTTGGCAGTTTCAGTGGTACCCCTTCTAGAGGGAAGTTTCAGCACAGTAGAGGTCGCCCATTTAGACCACCTCAGCCAGTTCGCCCAGCTTATAGTGGCGCATATTCGGGCAGGGTCCTCGCAGCTTTCATCCAGGCCATTCTTCCTTTAGTGCCCTTCCAGCTTAGAGTTCCTCTAGAGCATCATCATTCCAGGGTTCATCTATGCATGGTTCATCCATCAGTTATTCTGGTGCCAGGGGTTCCCTTAAGTCCCCTTCTCCAAATACAGGGAGTTGCTTTGGGTGTGGAAAGTTTGGACATGTATGGAGGCAGTGTCCTCGTCGTCCTGGTAGTTCTTCTCAGTAGAGGGGTCAGCCCTCGACTTCAGCTCCAGTCACTTCACCTCCCGCCCAGGCAGCTAGAGGGTGGGGGTCAGGCAGCCAGGGGAGCCCTAGAGGGGGAAGTCGAGCAAGTGGAGGTCAGGCCCATATCTATGCACTTCCAGCCAAGCCAGATGATATGGCCTCCGATGCAGTGATCATAAGTATTATATCAGTCTGTCACCGAGATGCTTTAGCCCTATTTGACCCTGGTTCTACATATTCATATGTCTCGTCTTATTTTGCACATTTCCGGGATATGCCCCGTGAGTCTTTAGTTACATCTGTTCACGTGTTGACTCCGGTGGGTGATACTATTGTTGTAGACCGTGTGTATCGGACGTGTGTGATATATATTGGGGGTTTGTAGACCCGTGTGGACCTACTATTACTCAGTATGGTTGAGTTCGATGTGATATTGGGCATGGATTAACTATCTCCGTCTCATGTTATTCTTGATTGTCACGCTAAGACCGTGATCTTGGTTATGCCTGGGGTTCCGAGGGTAGAATGGAGAGGTTTTACTGAGTATGTGCCTAGCAGGGTGATTTCTTACATGAAGGCTCAACGTATGGTTGAGAAGGGATGTTTATCTTATCTGGCTTTTGTGAGGGATGTTAGTGGTGAGACTCCTGTTGTTGATTCTGTTCCTGTGGTCCGTGATTTTCCTGAAGTGTTCCTTGTAGACCTGCCAGGCATGCCATCTGACAGGGACATTGATTTTGGTATTGATCTGGTGCCAGGAACTCAGCCTATTTCTACTCCACCTTACCGTATGGCACTAGCGGAGTTGAAGGAATTGAAAGAGCAGCTTCAGGAACTCCTAGATAAGGGGTTCATTCGGCCTAGTGTGTCACCTTGGGGTGCACCAATGTTGTTTGTGAAGAAGAAGGATGGTTCCATGCGCATGTGTATTGACTATCGGCAGCTGAACAAGGTTACGGTGAAGAACCGGTTTCCTTTGCCTCGTATTGATGATTTGTTTGACCAGCTTCAGGGAGCCAGAGTGTTCTCTAAGATCGATCTGAGATCCGGGTACCATCAACTAAATATTCGGGACTCTGATATCCCGAAGACTACTTTGAGGACCAGATATGGTCATTATGAGTTTCTTATTATGTCATTTGGGCTGACCAATGCCCCCACCGCGTTCATGCATTTGATGAACAACGTGTTTCAGCCGTATCTAGATTCCTTTGTCATAGTGTTCAATGATGACATCCTGGTATATTCCGTAGCCAGGAGGAGCATGCTCAACATTTGAGGGTTGTGTTGCAGAGGTTGAGAGAGGGGAAGCTTTATGCAAAGTTCTCCAAGTGTGAGTTTTGGCTTGGCTCAGTAGCTTTCTTGGGGCACGTGGTGTCCAGTGAGGGTATTCAGGTTGATCCGAAGAAGATAGAGGCGGTGCAGAGTTGGCCAGACCGTCCTCAACTACAGAGATTAGGAGTTTCCTTGGTTTGGCGGGATATTACCGTCGCTTTGTGGAGGGGTTTTCTTCTATTGCTTCACCCTTAACCAAATCCCAGAAGGGTTCTCCGTTCAGGTAGTTTGACGAGTGTGAGGAGAGCTTTTAGAAGCTCAAGTCAGCTTTGACCACAGCTCCGGTGTTGGTCTTGCCTACAGGTTCAGGTTTTTATACAGTTTACTGTGATGTTTCTAAAGTTGGCTTGGTAGAGGTATTGATGGAGAACGGTAGGGTGATTTCCTACGCGTCTAGACAGTTGAAGGTGCACGAGAAGAATTATCCAGTGCACAATCTTGAGTTAGTTGCCATTGTACACGCTTTGAAGATTTGGCGTCATTACTTATATGGAGTACATTGTGAGATTTTCACTGATCATCGTAGTTTGCAGTATCTGCTAAAGTAGAAGGGCTTGAATTTGCGTAAGAGGAGATGGTTGGAGCTTCTCAAGGATTATGACCTCACTATTCTATATCATCCGCGGAAGGCCAATGTAGTGGCCGATGCCCTGAGTCGCAGAGCAAAGAGTGTGGGGAGTCTAGCCTACTTTCCAGCAGTAGAGTGACCTTTAGCACTTGATGTTCAGACTTTAGCAGGTCAGTTGGTGAGATTGGATTTGTCAAATCCTCCATAGGTATTGGCTTGTGCAGCCTCCAGGTCTTCTCTTTATGATCAGATTAGAGCACGCCAGTATGATGACCCACACTTGCTAGTTCTTCAGGACAGGGTCCGTCGAGGTGATGCCGTGAATGTGGTTATTGATGATGATGGGGTCATGAGGATGCATGGTCGTATTTTTGTGCCCAATGTGGATGGGCTACGTGAGTTGATTTTAGCGGAGGCCCGTAGCTCGCGGTACTCCATTTATCCGGGGCCGCGAAGATGTATCAGGATCTAAGACAACTATATTGGTGGAGGCGGATGAAGAAGAATATTGTTAATTTTGTGGCTCGGTGTCACAACTGTCATCAGGTCAAGTATGAGCACCAAAGGCTAGGTGGATTACTTCAGAGGTTAGATATTCCGGAGTGGAAGTGGGAGCGGATCACCATGGACTTTGTAGTTGGGCTCCCACGGACTTCAAGGAGATTTGATGCTATTTGGGTCATTGTGGATCGACTGACCAAGTCTGCGCACTTCATTCCTGTTGGTACTACATATTCTTCAGAGCGGTTAGCTGAGATTTACATCATGGAGATTGTCCGATTGCATTCTGACATAGGTACTCAGTTCACATCTCAGTTTTGGAGAGCCGTGCAGAGAGGTTTGGGTACTCAGGTTGAGCTGAGCACAACGTTTCATCCTTAGACCGACGGGCAGTCGGAGCACACTATTCATATTTTGGAGGACATGCTACGTGCCTATGTGATTGATTTTGGGGGTTCATGGGATCACTTTCTGCCACTCGTAGAGCTTGCTTATAATAATAGTTTCCAGTCCAGTATTCAGATGGCTCTGTATGAGGCTTTATATGGTAGGAGGTGTAGATCTCCGGTTGGATGGTTCGATCCGGGCGAGGCCAGGCTATTGGGCACAGACTTGGTTCAAGATGTGTTGGATAAGGTGAAGTTGATTCAGGAGCAACTTCGCACGACGAAGTCTAGGCAGAAGAGTTATGCGGACCAGAAGGTCCGAGATGTGTCTTTCATGGATGGAGAGAAGGTACTGCTGAAGGTTTCACCCATGAAGGGTGTTATGAGGTTCGGGAAGAGGGGAAAGCTGAGTCCCCAGTTCATTGGGCCTTTTGAGGTGCTTTAGAAGATTGGGGAGGTGGCTTATAAACTTGCTTTGCCACCCAGTCTATCGGGTGTTCATCCTGTATTTCATGTTTTGATGCTTCGGAAGTATATTGGTGACCTATCTCATGTTTTAGACTTCAACACGGTGTAACTTGAGGGTGATATGTCATATGAGGTAGAGCTTTTGGCTATTTTGGGTCGTTAGGTCAGAAAGTTGAGGTCTAAGGATATACCTTTAGTGAAAGTGCAGTGGAGAGGGCATCCAGTGGAGGAGGCTACTTGGGAGACCGAGCGGGAGATGCGAAGCAGATATCCTCACTTGTTTGAGACTCCAGGTATGTTTCTAGACCCGTTCAAGTACGAACGTTTGTTTAAGAATGGGAGAATGTAACGACCCAGCCGGTCGTTCCGTAGAATTTGCACATTTATTCCTGTTTTTGCCTTGTCATGCATTGTTTATACTGTTTATGATGTGTTGGAGTCGGTTGGTTCGGGTTCGGAATGGTTGTAGTGAGAATTGAGACACTTAGTCTCTTAAAGTAGCCTTATAGTTGGAAAAGTCAACTGGGAGTTGACTTCTTGGTAAACGATCTCGGAATACAGATTTTATGGCTCGGGTAGCTTCGTTAGGTGATTTGGGACTTAGGAGTGTGTTCAAAATGTAGTTTGGAGGTCCGATATAGAATTAGGCTTGAATTGGCGAAAGTTAGTTTTTGGTGATTTTCGGTCGGCAGTGGAAAACAGGCTATCGGGGTCGGAATGGAATTCCTACAGTTAGAGCAGGCCCATAATGTCATTTTGGATGTGTGTGCAAAATTTCAGGTCAATCAGAGGTGTTCTGGATAGTTTCGGCATCGTTGGTGGAATTTAGAAATTTCAATGTTCATAGGCTTGAATTCGACGTGCTTTTGGTGTTTTTGTGTTGTTATATTAAGTAGATTTCGATGTATATCTATCAGATCGTGGCTTCATGTACCAAATATTTCAATATCGTTGCATCCGGTATTTTTGTTTTGTTCCAACAGTGTGATGAAGAATAGATCCGAGAAAGAGACTTTCATTTCCAGTCTCTTATTTATTTATTTTATTTTTATTGAATTTTCGATTTTCTAAAAGGTTTGGTGTTTCGAAGGCTCGACTAAGTTTAAATGAGGTTATGGGATGTGTTGGTATGTTTGGTTGGGGTCCCGAGGGCCTCGGGATGGTTTTGAGTGAATAACGGGAAGTTTGGAAGTTATTTTTGTTGCTGGAGTTTTGTTGTTGCTGTCATTTCCGCACCTGCGGATTTTGGACCGCAGGTGCGAGCCGCAGAAGCGACAGGGGGATCGTAGATGCGGTATGAGGCCATCAGGGGAAGAACCGTAGATGCGGTTAATTGGGCGCATTTGCGGGACCGTAGGTGCGACGCCTGGTCCTCAGATGCGAGTTTGGCCATTTAATGAGAAACCACACGTGTGGTCTATTGACCGCAGAAGCGGTCCGCAAGTGCGAGATTATGGACCGTAGGTGCGAGATGCCTGGGCAGAAAGTATATAAGGTGGACTTAGCAAATTTTGGTCTTCATTTCACCATTGTCATACGAGTTTCAAGCTTTTGGAGGGTTTTTGAAGAGGAAAATCGATAGTTCTTCGTTGAGGTAAGATTTTTAGACTCTAAACTCGTTTATATGTGATGACTTTAAATCTTGTCCCGAGGGTATGAAACCCCGGACTTAGCATCTTTTCACTATTTTGGAGTGACGTACACACTGAATGACGAGTGTGTGGCGTGCACTAATTGGGGAATTTGAAACTGGTTCTTCCCGAGGCAACTATTGAGTTGCGAAGCTGCTTTTAAATCATATGATAAATAGTATTTTTATGTTTTGATATATTTGGGTTGTAAGCCATGTTTGGGGCCTCGTGCCGATTTGTTTAAACCCCTTGGGGTTGTTTTCTGATATTCCTCACCGTGGTAATTATGATTTACACCTAGTCATTCATGTTAAACTGTTTTTGATACTCATACTTGTTGATATTATTTCATGATATAAAATACTATTTTGGGTCGAGAACCCCGTTTATTTATGGACTGAGTGACATTTTGAGAGTTTTTGACTGAGTGAGGACGAGAGCCTATATTGTGAGGATATTTTTGGATCGGGATGCACGCCGCAACATGTTACACTATTATGATGTCACGACCCAAAACCCAGTTCAGGTCGTGATGGCACCTAACGGCGAGGTTAGGCAAGCCAACATATGAATCCTTGGGAAAAACTACCCCAGAACTCGATTTTCCAGTTATTTACAATTTATAACAAATATAATGCGGAATGTAACAGCGATACGAGGTCAGGCCGTAGATACAAGCTGAACCACAGCTAGGCCCAATATGTACAACCCCGAAACCCAACATAACTACAACAAGTGTGTGCCAGGACTAGTGTCACAG
>ML248345.1:0-18847 GCA_005239495.1 Nicotiana undulata | reverse complement strand
TAGGCATTATAAAACCGTCATGACCATAGTCTTGACTACGTAATCTACACTCGAGCGCGACAATTCATGTCCCCGTCTTAAACTTCAAATTATAATAAAATTACGTATCGCAATTACGGGTGCATTTCATGTGGCGTAATTGTAACATGTACAAAAGCATAAACGAGTGCACGTTCTCGTGACTTGTTTTTTCACGATAAATTCATACTTATCAAAAACGGCTAAATTTCAAAGAGTTTAAATATGCAACGGGCTAAAACACGTAAATAATCAGATAATTTAGGCCAAATAATAATAATAGTTGAGCGACCGTGCTAGAACCACGGGACTCGGGAATGCCTAACACCTTCTCCCGGGTTAACAGAATTCCTTACTCGGATTTTTGGTCGCAGACCACTTGAAACAGAGTCAAATCTTCCTCGATTTGGGATTTTCAAAACAAAACGGTGTCCCGGAGCATCGTCAAAAATCCGGGTGGCGACTCTGAAAAATTAATAAATCCCAAAAATCGAATAATGTCACTTAAAGTGGAAAAACTCCCTCACTACCCTTCATCAATTCCGGGGTAGGTGAAAAAGGAGGTGTGACAGTGCATAACATATGTAAAAGCAACAACTGACAGGAAAGACAATAATAAGAAACCTCAAATATACGGAAATAATCAACAAGTATTCTACCGTCCCGGCAAGGGACTCAACTATAACCAATCTCACTCAGAGGTGTAATTTTAACAAATGATCCTCAACCGGACGAATAATCAATAACAATCTACATCATGAAATACCCTCAATGTCTCACTTCCAGAATGACAAATAATTCATTACACAGAGAATATCAAAGAACACTATATAAATCATCAAGTTCGACTCACGGGCATGCTCGACCACAACATATAGGTACCCGTCACCTTACCTATATGTTGGACATGGATTAACACATATCAAATAAGACTCTATACCTATTCCCTCAAGCTAAGGTTAGGCCAACACTTACCTTGGCTCCAAGAATGCAAATCAAGCCTCTAGCACCACTTTTCCTCTCGAATCCGACTCCGAAACAATCGTATCTAGACACAATTGACTCAATAACATCAATAATTACTCGACAATTCAATTCCAAAGCCTAATAGATTTCCCAACATTCTTACAAAAATTTCAAATTTTGACCCTGGGCCCGCTTGGTCCAAACACGAGGTTCGGACCAAAACACGGTCACCCATTCCCCCACAAGCCCGAATATATAATTTATTTTGAAATCCGACCCCAAACCAGGTCAAATTCCTAAATATTCAAAAAGCCCTAACTCTACCCGAAACCCCAAATTCTACCCTTTAATTTCATGATTTTAGGCCTAGATTCTAATGGGTGTTGTGGATTATTGAAGAAAAGAGGTTAGAATTACTTACTTAAGATGCTATGATGAAGAAGCTCTTCAAAAATGGCCCAAGGAGGTGTGGAGAAGAAGAAAGGTGTACAAAATTATGAAATCCCGTATGAAACATTCTGTTTTTAGACTTTTTAATAACTGGGAGAAAATTGGTCTATGCGATTGCGGAGAGGGAGTTGCGATCGCATAGAGGAGTGAGTTCTGAGGCACTGCGATCGCGAAAAGGACCCTGCGCTCGCACAGGTTTACGGACCCCACCCTATGCGATCGCGAGCAAGGATATGTGGTCACACAGGGTTTCTACCCAGCCCCCCCAGCTCTCCTATACCCCTATGCGATCGCGGACAGGACTATGCGATCGCATAGTCCTGTCCGCGATCGCATAGTGTAGTGTGAGGGGAAGGAATTCTGTTACCCTATGCGATCGCGGACAGGACTATGCGATCGCATAGGGTAACAGAATTCCTTCCCCTCACACTACACTATGCGATCGCGGATGACACTATGCTATTGCATAGTGTTAGACATCAGACCCCAGAAAATGCAATTCACACCAGATTTTTCTTACTTTTTGCACTCCGACACCTACCCGAAACTCACCCGAGCCCTCGGGGCTCAAAACCAAATATACGCGACCTCACAAACATACTCAGACTTATTCGAGTAATTAAACCACCAAAATATCATCATAAACATCGGATTAAACCTCAAAATCTATAGAAATTCTCCAAAACTTCTTAAACTTCAAATTTTCCATTTTTAGTCCGAATCACATCAAACTGAGTCTGTTTCTTACCAAATTTCACAAGTAACTCATATAACACATATTGAACCTGTTCCGGGCTCCTGAACCACATTACGATCCCGGTAACACAAGTTTCACATAATCTCATTTTCAAAAGCCTTTATACTTTTCAGAAAACAATTTTCTTTAAAAAAATTTATTTCTCGGACTTGGGAGCTTGAAATTCGATTTCGGGCATACGCCCAAGTCCCATATTTTCCTACGGACCCTCCGGGACCGTCAAATCACGGGTCCAGGTTCGTTTACCAAAAATGTTGACTAAAGTCAAATTTATTCAAATAATTATTGTAAATTCATCTTTTTATCAATTTTTCACATAAAGGCTTCCCGGCTACGCGCCCGGGCTGTGCACGCACATCGAGGTGAGATAGACAGAGGCTTTCAGCGCCTCGGAACACAGATTTAGTTAAAATTACACGAGATGACCTTTTGGGTCATCACAATCTCCACCTCTAAAACAAATGTTGGTCCTCGAACGGACATAGAAAGGTACCTGAATCAGGGAAAAGATGGGGATATCGGCTCTGCATATCGGACTCGCACTCCCAGGTACCTGCCTCAACAGGCTGAACTCTCCACTGAACAAGAACCGAAGGATAACTCTTCGATCTCAATTGACGAACATGCCGAGCTAATATGGCTACCGACTCCTCCCCGTAAGTCAATTCCTTGTCCAACAGGACACCGCTGAAGTCAAGTACATGAGATGGATCCGCAATATACCCCCGGAGCATAGATACGTGAAACACAGGATGCACGGCTGATAAACTAGGTGGCAAAGCAAGTCTGTAGGCCACCTCTCCTACCTTATCCAGAATCTCAAATGGACCAATATACCTAGTGCTCAACTTGCCCTTCTTTCCGAACCTCATCACGCCCTTCATGGGCGACACCCGAAGAAATACCCGGTCACCTATCATAAATGCCAAATCTCGAACTCTGCGATCCGCATAACTCTTCTGCCTGGACTGAGTTGTACGAAGTCTATCCTGAATGACCTTCACCTTGTCCAAGGCATCCTGAAATAACTCAGAACCCAACAATCTAGCCTTTCCCGGCTCGAACCACCCAACTGGCGACCGACACCGCCTACCATACAATGCCTCATACGGAGCCATCTGAATGATCGACTGATAGTTGTTGTTGTAGGAAAACTCAGCTAAAGGCAAGAACTGGTCCCATGAACCTCCAAAGTCAATGACAGATGCCCGCAACATATCCTCCAAAATCTAAATAGTACGCTCGGACTGTCCGTTCGTCTGAGGATGAAATGTTGTGCTCAAATCAACCCGTGTGCCTAACTCTCGCTGAAACACTCTCCAGAAATGGGAGATAAAATGAGTACCTCAGTCAAAAATAATGGACACGGGCACACCATGCAACCTAACAATCTCTCTCATATAGATTTGTTCCAACTTCTCTGAAGAATACGAAGCTGATACAGGAATGAAGTGCGCTGACTTGGTCAGCCTATCCACAGTGACCCACACTGCGTCAAACATCCTCTGAGTCTGTGGGAGTCCAACTACAAAATCCATGGTGATACGCTCCCACTTCCACTCGGGAAGCTCAATCTCCTACATCAAACCACCGGGTCTCTGGTGCTCGTACTTAACCTGCTCACAGTTCAAGCACCGCGCTACATAGGCTACAATATCCTTCTTCATCCTCCGCCACCAATAATGCTGCCGCAAGTCCTGGTACATCTTTGTGGCGCCCGGATGAATGGAATACCGGGAACTATGGGCCTCCTGCAATATCAACTCATGAATACCATCAACATCAGGTACACAAATACGACCCTGCATCCTCAAAACTCCCTCATCATCAACTGTGACCTGCTTGGAACCTCTGTGCCGGACCGTATCTCTAAGAACACATAAATGACGATCATCATACTGCCTGCCCGAATACGATCATACAATGAAGAACGGGCCACAGTATGGGACAAAACACTGCCAGTCTCAGAAACCTCCAATCTCATAAATCGGTTGGCCAAAGCCTGAACATCCAACGCAAACGGTCGCTCTCCGGCTGATAGGTAGGCAAGACTACCCATGATGGCTGACTTCCGGCTCAAAGCATCAGCCACCACATTGGCCTTCCCCGGATGATATAAGATGGTAATGTCATAATCCTTCAAAAGCTCTAACCATCTCCTCTGCCTCATATTCAACTCTTTCTGCTTGAACAGATACTGCAAACTGTTATGATCCGTGAACACCTCACATGGCACCCTATAGAGATAATGCCTCCAAATCTTTAACGCATGAACAATAGCTGCTAACTCCAAATCATGGACTGGATAATTCTTCTCATGAACCTTCAACTGACGTGAAGCATAATCTATCACCTTGCCATCCTGCATCAACACTGCACCAAGTCCAACTCGTGAAACATCACAATACACAGTATATGGCCCTGAACCTGTGGGCAAAACTAACACCGGTGCCGTGGTCAAGGCCGTCTTGAGCTTCTGAAAGCTCTCCTCACACTCATCTGACCACCTAAGCTGGGCACCCTTCTGGGTCAACCTGGTCATCGGGGCTGCGATGGATGAAAAGCCCTCCACAAAGCGGCGATAATAACCTGCTAAGCCCAAGAAACTCCGAATCTCTTTAGCTAAAGTGGGTCTAGGCCAATCTCTGACTGCTGAAATCTTCTTGGGATCCACCTGAATACCCTCTGATGATACCACATGGCATAGAAATGCAGCTGAACTTAACCAGAACTCACACTTGGAAAATTTGGCATACAACTGACTATCCCTCAGAGTTTGGAGGATGACTCGAAGATGCTGCTCATGCTCCTCTCGGCTACGGGAGTATATCAATATATCATAAATGAAACCAATAACGAACGAGTCCAAATAGGGCCTGAACACTCAGTTCATCAACTCCATGAAAGCAGCGGGGCATTTGTCAACCCAAATGACATCACCAAGAACTCATAATGCCCATACCGAGTGCGAAAGGCTGTCTCAGGGACATCAAACGCCCTAATCCTCAGCTGATGGTAACCAGATCTCAACTCTATCTTGGAGAACACTGTAGCACCCTGAAGCTGGTCAAATAGATCATCAATCCTCGGCAAGGGATACTTATTCTTAATAGTAATCTTGTTCAACTGCCGGTAGTCAATACACATCCTCATTGAGCCATCTTTCTTCTTAATGAACAACACTGGGGCACCCTAAGGAGAAACACTAGGCCTAATGAAGCCTTTATCCAACAAGTCCTGCAACTGGTCCTTCAACTCCTTCAACTCTGGCGGGGCCATACGATACGGCGGAGTAGAAATAGGCTGAGTGCCCGGAGCCAACTCAATGCAAAAATCAATATCCCTGTCGGGTGGAACACCCGACAGGTCACTAGGGAATACCTCTGGAAACTCACGAACCATGGCCACAGACTCCATAGAAGGAACCTCAGCACTAGAATCACGAACATAGGCCAAATAGGCCAAACAACCCTTCTCGACCATGCGCCGAGCCTTCATATATGAAATACCTCTACCGGAAGAATGACTAGGAGTCCCTCTCCACTCCAAACGAGGTACTCCTGGCAGAGACAAGGTCACTGTCTTGGCATGACAGTCCAGAATAGTATGATAGGGAGATAGCCAATCCATCCCCAAAATAACATCAAAGTCAACCATATCAAGGAGCAAAAGATCTACCTGAGTCTCTAGACCACCAATAACCACTAAGCATGAACGGTAGACTCGATCTACCACAATAGAATCACCCACCGGTGTAGACACATTTATAGAAGTACTTAGGAAATCACGGGGCATACTCAGATAACAGGCAAAATATGAAGACACATAGGAGAATGTAGACCCCGGATCAAATAAACCGAAGCATCTCGGCTGCAAACTGAAACCATACCTGTAATGACTGCATCAGAGGCCTCAGCCTCAGGCCTGGCAGGAATAGCATAGCACCGGGGCGGAGCCCCTCCAACCTAAACATCTCTGGGTCGACCTGCTGCGGGCTGACCTTTACCTCTCGTGGCCTGTCCTCCACCTCTAATAGTCTGGACCCCCACCTCTAGCACCTCGACCTCAACTCCTAGCTGGTTGAGGGGGTGGGGGTGCACCTGATGCGGGAACCATAGCATGGGAACCCTGATACAGCGAACCACCAAAACCTTTGGCGCAAAACCTGGAAATGTGTCACGTACCACCGCAAGTGAAACAAGACCTCGGCTGCTGAGCATACTGACCCTGGAACTGTCCTTGACGACCATAATGACCACCCTGAAAGCTCTGAATTGGCGGTGCACTGATCGGAGCTGATGGTGCACTGCAGGATACCTGAAGTGCTGACTGGAAAGGCCTAGGATGATGCCCTCTGCCAAAGGAATCTCTGCCTCCAGATGAGGCACCAATGAACCGGCCGAAATGACGAGGTCTCTTATCAGACCCCTGACCACCGCCCTGTGATAAGACCATCTCAATACGCTTGGTCACATCAGCCGCATCCTAAAAAGAGATATCAGTACCTGTCTCCCTCGCCATCTGAAGTCTGATAGGCTGAGCTAGACCCTCAATAAACCTCCTCAATCTCTCTCGATCAGTGGGGAGTATCGTGATAACATGTCGGGCCAGAGTGATTAACCTGGTCTCGTACTGTGTAACAGTCATAGAACCCTGCTGGAGACGCTCAAACTGCCTCCGAAGATCCTCCCTCTGAGTAACTGGAAGAAACTTCCCCAAGAACAACTCGGAGAACTGAGCCCAAGTCAAAGGTGCAGACCCAGCTGGTCTGCTCAAGCAATAGCCCCTCCACCAAGTCTTGGCGGTACCAGAAAGACGGAATGTGGCAAAATCAACTCCATTGGACTCTACGATGCCCATGTTCCGAAGAACCTCATAGCAACTGTCCAAGTAATCTTGGGGATCCTCTGATGGTGCACCAGTAAAGTAGTAGGGAATAACTTGGTGAACCCGTCCAATCTCCACAAAGCATCGGCAGACATAGCTGCTCCTTCAACTGTCGGTGCTACAATACCCTGCTGAGCTGCTCCAGCTGTCTGAGGTGCTGGAGTCTGGAACTGAGTGGCTAACTGCTCTAGTGTGCGAGTAGCAGGAGTTTAGGGCCCTCCCCCAGCCTGAGAGACGACTGGTACAGTAGGAAGAAGACTGGTCTGAGCCACGCTCTCCATAAGTCCCACTAAGCGGACAAGAGCGTCTTGAAGAACCGAGGTGGCAATGAACCCCTCTGGGACCTGAGCTGGTCCAACTGGAATCGTCTGAGCAGGAACCTCACCGGCAAAGTCTACATGTGGGTCCTCTACTGGGGCTGCTGCTCTGGGCTGAGCCCTGCCCCTGCCTTGACCTCGTCCTCGGCCCCTCGTAGGAGCTGCAACAGGAGGATCGGGCTACTGATCGGTAGATGAGGAGGCACGTGTTCTCGCCATCTGCGAGAGAATAGAATAGAATCTCAATTAGCATTAATAATTCAAATCGCACGACAGAGAAAAAGAAATGTGAAGTCATTCCTAACTTTGCAACCTCTGGGGGATAAGTAGACGTCTCCCTACCGATCCCTCAGACTCTAACAAGTTTGTCCGTGAATAGTGAGACCTAAGGAACCCAGAGCTCTGATACCAACTTGTCACGACCCGAAATCCCACCTTCAGGCCGTGATGGCGTCTAATGTTGAACCCGCTATACAAGCCAACATTTTTGGTTAGATTTACTATTTTCTTTATTCACGATATTTAAAAGAACAACAATAAACATGAATAATTAAATAAGAATGCGGAAGCTAAGAATCCATCAACTTAATATAATAAATATTACGAAATTCCGTGCATAACCCCCAGAACTGGTGCCACAATCTCACGGACAGTCTAAGATTGCTAAAAACACGAGTCTCAAATAAAGAAGTGTAACTGTCAGATAAGACAGAAGAAAAGAAGTAGATGGTGACGCCAAGGCCTGCGGACGCCTGTAGGACTACCTCGGTGTCGCCGTGGACTGAAGGATACTCCCTCGCTCAATGTCCACTGGGTCCGGCACTATAATCTGTAAAACATAAAGAAGTGCAGGTGTAACATCAGTACAACCGACCCCATGTACTGAGTAAGTGCCGAGCCTAACCTCGGCGAAGTAGTGACGAGGCTAGGACACGACAACAAATTACACCTGTGCAATTCAATAATATAACAGGAAATAATGACAGGAAATAAGCAAGTAAATACAACAACGAGGGAACATGCTGGGGATAAAGGGCAACAACTAACTAAGACAACAGAACAAGATGGCAGTTGAAATGTATAAATAACAGAAGGAATCAACAACTCTGAACAAGTAAATAAACAGAAACGGCACGGCATGTCCCCTCGTGCTATAACCTCACAAACACTCGGCACAGAATGTCCCATCGTGCATAAATAATAATCACTCGGCACAGAATGTCCCCTCGTGCATAACATATGTAAAAGCAATAATTGACAGGAAAGACAATAATAAGAAACCTTAAATGTACGGAAATAATCAACAAGTATTCTACCGTCCCGGCAAGGGACTCAGCTATAACCAATCTCACTCAGAGGTGTCATTTTAACAAATGATCCTCAAGCGAACGAATAATCAATAACAATCTACATCATGAAATACCCCCAATGTCTCACTTCCAGAATGACAAATAATTCATTACACAGAGAATATCAAAGAACACTATATAAATCATCAAGTTCGACTCACGGGCATGCTCGACCACAACATATGGGTACCCGTCACCTTACCTATACGTTGGACATGGATTAACACATAGAAAATAAGACTCTATACCTATTCCTTCAAGCTAAGGTTAGGCCAAACACTTACCTCGGCTCTAAGAATGCAAATCAAGCCTCTAGCACCGCTTTTCCTCTCGAATCCGACTCCGAAAAAATCGTATCTAGACACAATTGACTCAATAACATCAACAATTACTCAACAATTCAATTACAAAGCCTAATTATAGATTTCCCAACATTCTTCCGAAAATTCAAAAATTCGACCCGGGCCCGCTTGGTCCAAACACGAGGTTCGGACCAAAACCCGATCACCCATTCCCTACGAGCCCGACTATACAATTTATTTTGAAATCCGACCCCAAAACGAGGTCAAATTCCTAAATATTCAAAAAGCCCTAACTCTACCCAAAACCCCAATTTCTACCCTTTAATTCCATGATATTAGGCCTAGATTCTAATGGGGGTTGTGGATTATTGAAGAAAAGAGGTTAGAATTACTTACTTAAGATGCTATGATGAAGAAGCTCTTCAAAAATGGACCAAGGAGGTGTGGAGAAAAAGAAGGGTATGCAAAATTATGAAATCCCGTATGAAACATTCTGTTTTTGGACTTTCTAATACTGGGCGAAAATTGGTCTATGCAATCGCGGAGAGGGACTTGCGATCGCATAGAAGAGTGAGTTCTGAGGCACTGCGATCGCTAAAAGGACCCTACGATCGCACAGGTTTACGGACCCCACCCTATGCGATCGCGAACAAGGATATGTGGTCGCACAAGGTTTCTACCCCCCCCCCCCCCCCCCCCCCCCCCCCCCAGGCTCTCCTATACCCCTATGCGATCGCGGACAGGACTATGCGATCACATAGGGTAACAAAATTCCTTCCCCTCACACTACACTATGCGATCGCGGATGACACTATGCAATTGCATAGTGTTAGACATCAGACACCAGAAAATGCAATTCATACCAGATGTTTCTTACTTTTTGCACTCCGACACCTACCCGAAACTCACCCGAGCCCTTGGGGCTCAAAACCAAATATATGCGCGACCTCACAAACATACTACGGACTTATTCGAGTAATTAAACCACCAAAATATCATCATAAACATCGGATTAAACCTCAAAATCTATCAAAATTCTCCAAAACTTCTTAAACTTCAAATTTTCCATTTTTAGTCTGAATAACATCAAACTGAGTCCGTTTCTTACCAAATTTCACAGGTAACTCATATAACACATATTGAACCTGTTCCGCGTTCTAGAACCATAATACGAGCCCGGTAACACAGGTTTCACATCAAATCTCATTTTCAAAAGCCTTTATACTTTTCAGAAAATAATTTTCGTTAAAAATTCATTTCTCGGACTTGGGAGCTCGGAATTCGATTCCGGGCATACGTCCAAGTCCCATATTTTCCTACGGACTCTCCGGGACCGTCAAATCACGGGTCCAGGTCCGTTTACCAAATATGTTGACCAAAGTCAACTTTATTCAAATAATTATTGTAAATTCATCTTTTTATCAATTTTCCACATAAATGCTTCCCAGCTACGCGCCCGGGCTGCGCACGCACATCGAGGTGAGATAGACGGAGGCTTTCAGGGCCTCGGAACACAGATTTAGTTAAAATTATACGGAATGACCTTTTGGGTCATCACAATTAAAGGCAAATTTGGTGATAAATTAAAGACATATTTGGTGCTAAATTAGTAGAAAAAGGTTTTCTTAAAATATTTTTTTGCGTAATTCATGTTGAATTTAATATTTAAACAATTGAGGATATTTTAGTAAACTTATCAGTTACAGTACAATACGATACAGTCAAACCAAATAGCAGAATATTATTTAACAAAAACAAACAATATAATCTATCCAAACAGTGTATTCATAAAACGATACAATACAATATAATATATTATAAAACGACGGGTAACAACCATCCAAACAAGTTCTAAATTATACTCACATTAGATTATTTGGCAATTTATGTAGTTTTTTATGCAAATAAAATGTGAAATAAGAATGAATATACTGCTAGTGCGGGAATTAAATTATTTAAAGGCAGAAATATTCTTTTAGAATAAATATGTATATATAATGTTGTCTTAATTATTAATTACTGTACAATTATACTTTCATTAATATTCATCGCAATCCCATCAGTATTAATCCTGTGATATCACTAATCCTTGCATAACTTACTTCTAAATCAAATTACCCCTTAGTCAATTACATAAAGAAGAGGCGAAAATAAGCAAATTGTTCTACAGTTGAAACGTTATAAGGGCAAGCAGTGAAAGATTTTTACACGACACAGTGGACTTTCAAGGTTATTTACGAGGCAATGGAGCAAAACTTAAGTTGCCTAATTATCAGAATAAATCAATATCACCTTCACGTTTGTTTAAGACAGTCAAATGTCTTTTAATAATTAAAGGAAAAGAAAAAAGGTTTTGATGCAAGAAAGTGCACTTTCAAACATCCAATTTTGGATCTTCTTTTCTGTTTTGCCTTTCAGAAACAACTTTTCGTACACTTACTTCGTATTATGTGTGTGAAACAATTGTAGTAATGAGAGCAAAAATTTCAATAATAATACTGTTATAATATTTTTTGTAAGCGGATATACAATTGACTTGAGTCGTGTTAGACACTGTCCTAAGAAACTATTTTAGCAGTATGAAATGTTTCTCAAAGATTAAAAAAGTCTACCTCTATTTAACATAATACATGAATCAGCAAAATTAAATTACAAACCCAACTAGTTAAAAGATGAAAACAAAAGAAATTAAACTATTAAACTTTGAGAAGAACAAATAAATAAAGGAAAGCCGAAGAAAACCGAAATTAGAAGGAAAGAAGTAGAAGGATTTCTTTGTCTTGCTGATGATGATTTTCTTGTCTAGGTGAGAGCCTATTTATAGGCAAATGTGCATGGATCCTTGTGCTGAGAGGAAAGAAATTGCCACTTTTCAAAAGCTTCTTGTCATTTATCTCATAGCTTCTAGAAGGGTTGCCACATGGTTTTGTTTAAGACATTTGTCAACAAAGGGCTTTAAAATATTGCCACAGTCCCCCACTATTTTAAAGACCTTCAACAATAAACTTGCTAGATTTGTATGGTCCAAATGCAATAGGTTTGGTATCTTTTGAACTATGAACCAAATTTAGACTGATAAAATTTACCTCACAAAATTATTGGTGAAATATAATATTTCTATGAACCAATAAATCTTATTGTAAGTCAGAGATTTTATCAATCACATTTCCACCCTCACGATTTTGTTGTTCAACGCGGTTTTGCGCCACTATGCCATGTACATATTTGGTTATTCATGAGAGCTCTAGAGACTAGGCCAAAATCTCATAGGAGTGGCCCCACTCGACGCTCATATAGGTGAATTCATCAAATGTATATTACATTTAAATACATCATACATAAGGAATATGATTTCATTAAGAGATATAACTCAACCTCTCAATTAATAGCAGTCAAGCACTCTCTTTTAGTGCTTCAGTATCAATATCAACTTGTCATTACCCATATGAACTTGCTTCATGGGATCTCCAATCACATAGGTTGAATTACAATCTCTATTGGTAACATATCGGCATTAACACCATCTCTTTTGAGGTTTGAAGAATTAATTTTCGTCCTACAGGTTTAGTCAGAGGATCAGCCAAATTTACCTCTAACTTCACATAGTGTGATGACCCAAAGGGTCATTTTATGAATTTAGACTTTGTTCTAGGCGTATTAGCCATAAACAATTAATTTTAACTATCTCGATTTGTGTGCGCAGTCCGGGCGTGAAACCGGAAAGCTTTTATGTTAAAATATAATAAATAATAATTTTTAGAATTAAAAATTTAATTTTAGTTGACTTGAGTCAATATTTTGAGTAAACGGACTCGGGTCTGCGTTCTGACGACCCTGGGAGGTCTGCAGTAAAATATGGGACTCGGGCGTATGCCCGAAAATGAATTCCGAGGTCCCAAGCCTTTTAAATTAATTTTTGAAAGAAAATGTTTTGCTGAATTATTAATGAAATAAATAAATGAATTAACGTTTGAAACTGTTGGTATCGAGTCTGTATTTTGGTTCCGGAGCTTGATACAGGTTTGTTATGATATTTAAGCCTTGTCTGCGAAATTTGTTGAGAATCGGAATTTATTTGACGTGATTCGCCGGTTGATAAATAGTGAACTTTAAGTGTTCTTGAGAAAAATAAAGAGTTTTGAGGTTTAATCTACAGTTTTACATGTTATTTTCATGATTTGATCGCATGAGCAAGTCCGTGNTTCATGATTTGATCGAAGGAGCAAGTCCATATTATGCTTTTAGACTTGCGTGCATGTTTGATTTAGAGCCCCGAGGGCTCGGGTGAGTTTCAAATAGGTTTGGGTTGTGTTGCGCTCGTTCTTTCTTATGCTTCGACGTCGTTTCTTCAAGCATAAATGATATCATATTGAACAAATGAGCTCCGATTTATGTTTTGAATGAAGTATTAGATCCATATCGTAATTACGGACCCGTAGCAAAAAGAATCATCGAATTTGAACATCGTATGAGGATTTTATGGTCATTTTACTAAGGTTGCCGGATTTTTCAGGTTAATTATAAAATTGCCCAGGCGGCGTATTAAAAATCTGCACTATTTGCAAATATTAAAACCTACCTATCTCCTTAATTAGAAGGTCAAATTGAGTGATTCAAAAGTTGTCACGACCCGAAATCCCACCTTTCAGACCGTGACTGCGTCTAACGTTGAACTCGCTAGACAAGCCAACGTATAATACACATTAACATCTTTCAAATCAATTCAACTGTAGTAAAATTGATACCCTTCAAATCTAAACTAAAATAACCAACATACTCAATAACTTTAACAGCGGAAATGTAATAGAAATTCAAAATGCAAAGTGAAATAGTAAAATAGATAACGTCGCATACCCAAAATCGGGGTGTCACAACCTCACGGACTATCTAAACTGAGTGCTAAATACAGAGTCTGAAAAGAAATATATAATTGTCTTGAAACTAGGATAAAAAGTAAGACAATAAGGAATCCAAATGCAGGAGAGACACCAAGGCCCACGAACGCCAGCGGTATACCTTGAAGCTCTGGGTGGACTGAAGGTGACCCCCTCAATGCGGTCCACTGGGTCCGGATGCGGGATCTGCACAACATTAAGAAGTGCAGTGTAGCATCAGTACAACTGACCCCATGTACTGAGTAAGTGCCGAGCCTAACCTCGGCCGAAGTAGTGACGAGGTTAGACATGACAATAACGATAACCTGTCCTATTCTACAACAGGTAACAGGGATAATACAAGGCAAAAGATAAGCAGACAAGTAAGGGATACGGGAGTAGTAGGGGGAACAAGTGAATTGAAGCAGTCAAATTGACAGATAGAAGTAAGCAAGGGAGGCAATCTAACACAATAGCCAACGAAACAAGTATAAGTACTAGAAATGTAAACAATGGCACGGCATCACCCTTCGTGCTTTTACTCTCTTCCCCACAATGCAATGTAATCAAGTATCATGGCACGGCATCACCCTTCGTGCTTTACACTCTTCCTCACTATGCAATGTAATCAAATATCACGACACTGCATCACCCTTCGTACTTTTACTCTCTTCCTCACAATGCAATGTACAATGTATCATGGCACGACATTAACCTTCGTGCTTATAATCAATAAAGGTCATGGCACGGCATTAACCTTCGTGCTTATAATCAATATGAATCATGGCATATCATCACTCTTCGTGCTTTACACTCTTCCTCACTATGCAATGTAATCAGATATCATGGCACGACATCACCCTTCGTCCTTTACACTCTTCCTCACTATGCAGTGTAATCATATATCATGGCACGACATCACCCTTCGTGCTTTACACTTTTCCTCACCAAACAATAACAGATATAATGGCAAGGAGGAGAACATAGTGGAAATTGACAGTTCAAAACACCCGGCAAGGGGAAAAACATCAATTGATAACTCAATAAATGCCCGACAAGGGTCTCAGCTATAACAAATCACCTCAATCGCATACTCTACACTAGGATTATCATTCTTATCAACACTTCTCAAGCTCAACAGCCAATACTTTCAATCAAGAATAAATTACCAAGTAAAGACAATCTCATAATATGCTAAACATGGAAGAAATACTGCAATTTCTATCAAAATAGACTCACGGGCATGCTTGACACACATTGCATAGGTACTCGTCACCTCACATATGCAATGAACATGATAATCACTTAGCCCATAGCAATTAATACCTATTCCCTCACCAAAGTAAGGCAAGACACTTACCTCGGTCCAAGGTATGCAATCAACCCTCTAAGACTGTCTTTCCTTTATAATTCGACTCCGAAACGACGATATCTAGGCATAATTAATTCAATAATATCAATAAAAACTCAATAACACAATCCCATAGCCTAGATATTCAATTTTTAGCATTCTTCCAAAAATGCCAATATTCGACCCCGGGCCCGCTTGGTCCAAACTCGAGGTTCGGACAAAAATCCAATCACCCATAACCCCACGAGTTAAAATGTATAATTTATTTTGAAATTCGACCCCAAATTGGGGTTGAATTACCCAAAATTCTCAAAAACCTAACTCTACCAAAAACCCCTAATTTCTACCTTGATTTTAGGATTTGAGGCTTAGATTCTAGTGATTATGGAAGGAAAGTGGAAGAAATCGATGTTAGAAACACTTACCCAAGAGGCTATGGAGGAAGAATTGGCTTGGGGTCTTCAATGGAGGTTGGAGGAAGGAGAACGTGATGAAAATAAGAAAATCCCGTGTAGAGTATTCTGTTTTTGACCTTTTAATTAACTGGGCGAAAATGCTCTCTGCGATCGCAGAAGAGGGGCTGCGATCGCAGAGACGGACTTGGCTGACCCTACGCGATCGCAGGAGAGGTAATGCGATCGCAGAGCTGCGGAGTCTCACCCTATGCGATCGCGGAGGGTCAGCCAAGTCCGTCTCTGCGATCGCAGAAGAGGGGCTGCGATCGCAGAGACGGACTTGGCTGACCCTACGCGATCGCAGGAGAGGTAATGCGATCGCAGAGCTGCGGAGTCTCACCCTATGCGATCGCGGAGGGTCAGCCAAGTCCGTCTCTGCGATCGCAGAAGAGGGGCTGCGATCGCAGAGACGGACTTGGCTGACCCTACGCGATCGCAGGAGAGGTAATGCGATCGCAGAGCTGCGGAGTCTCACCCTATGCGATCGCGGAGGGTCAGCCAAGTCCGTCTCTGCGATCGCAGAAGAGGGGCTGCGATCGCAGAGACGGACTTGGCTGACCCTACGCGATCGCAGGAGAGGTAATGCGATCGCAGAGCTGCGGAGTCTCACCCTATGCGATCGCGGAGCAAGGATTGCGACCGCACTGACCAAACTACCCCTAGACCCCCGACCTACCTAGTACATATGCGATCGCGGAGCTGGCATTTCGATCGCCTAGAGCATCAGTGATCCCCTCCCAGCCCAGTACTATGCGATCGCAGTTATGTTTATGCGATCGCATAGAGACACACACCAGACACCAGAAACCAGGAGAAAACCAGATTTTTCATGCATTTCACACCCCGTTAGCTACTCGAAACTCACCCGAGCCCTCGGGTCTCAAAACCAAAAACACACACGACTCCCAAATCATCTTACGGACTTATTCAAGCATTTTGATCATAAAAATATCCTCAAAAACAAGTATTTAAACCTCAAAACTCATAGAAATTTCTTAAAACTTCATAAAGCTTAATTTTTCATATTTTGATCCGAAACACGTCATCTCAAGTCCGTTTTACACCAAATTTCACAGATAAGTCACATAACATAAATTAAACCTGTTCCGGGCTCTGAAACCATAATATGGGCCGGGTAACACGGTTTTCACATAATAATTCATTTTCAAAATCCTTTATTATTTTCGGAAAATAATTTTCGTTAAAAATTCATTTCTCAGGCTTGGGACCTCGAAATTCGATTCCGGGCATACGCCCACGTCGCATATTTTCCTACGGACCCTCCAGGACCGTCACGTCACGGGTGCGGGTGCGGGTCCGGGTCCGTTTACCAAAAATGTTGACCAAAGTCAACTTTATTCACTCAATTATCATAAAATTCCATTTTCATCAAGTGTTCACATAAAAGCTTCCCGGCAACACGCCCGGGCTGCGCACTCATATCGAGGTTTTCGGGGCCTCGAAACACAGATTTAGCTAGAATTACTTATGATGATCTTTTGGGTCATCACAATCTCCACCTCTAAAACAAACGTTCGTCCTCGAACGGACATAGAAAAGTACCTGAATCTGAGAAAAGATGGGCATAACGACTCCTCATATCGGACTCGGACTCCCAGGTAGCTGCCTCGGCAGGCTGACCTCTCCACTGAACACGGACCGAATGATAGCTCTTCGACCTCAACTGGCGAACCTGCCTATCTAATATAGCTATCGGCTCCTCCTCATAGTCAGATCCTATCCTGAATGATCTTAACCTTATCCAAGGCATCCTCGACTAACTCAGAACCCAATAATCTATCCTCTCCGGGCTCAAACCATCCGTCTGGAGACCGACATCGCCTACCATACAACGCCTCATACAGAGACATCTGAATGCTCGATTGGTAACTGTAGTTGTAGGCAAACTCTGTTAAAGGCAAGAACTGATCCAATGAACCACCAAAATCAATAACACATGCCCGCAACATATCCTCCAAAATCTGAATAGTATGCTCGGACTGTCCGTTCGGCTGAGGATGAAATGTTGTGCTCAACTCAATCTGTGTGCCCAACTCTCGCTGAAATACTCTCCAGAAATGGGAGGTAAACTGAGTACCTCGGTCTGATATAATAGATAAGGGCACACCGTGCAATCTGACAATCTCTCTCATATAGATCTGAGCTAACTTCTCCGCTGAAGATGAAACCGCCACCGGAATGAAATGTGCTGACTTGGTCAGCCTATCCACCACAACCCATACTGCATCAACCATCCTCTGGGTCCGTGGAAGTCCAACTACAAAATCCATCGTGATACGCTCCCACTTCCACTCGGGAAGCTGAATCTGCTGCATCAAACCACCGGGTCTCTGGTGCTCATACTTACCTGCTGACAATTCAAGCACCGAGCTACATAAGCCACAATATCCTTCTTCATTCTACGCCACCAATAATGCTACCGCAAGTCCTGGTACATCTTCGCGGCACCCGGATGAATGGAATACCGGGAACTATGGGCCTCCTGCAATATCAACTCATGAATGCCGTCCACATCGGGAACACATATACGACCCTGCAATCTCAAAACTCCCTCAGCATCAACTGTGACCCGTTTGGCACGTCCGTGCCGAACCGCATCTTTAAGAGCACAGAAATGCCGATCATCATACTACCTGGCGCGAATACGATCATGCAATGAAGAACGAGCGACGGTATAGGCCAAAACACTGCCACCCTCAGAAACCTCCAATCTAACAAATCGATTGACTAACGCCTGAACATCCAAAGCCAAAGGTCACTCTCCAACTGATAGATAAGCCAAACTACCCATGCTGACTGACTTCCGGCTCAAGGCATCGGCCACCACATTGGCCTTTCCCGGATGATAGAGAATGGTAATATCATAATCCTTCAGCAACTCTAACCACCTCCTCTGCCGCATATTCAACTCTTTTTTCTTAAACAAGTATTGCAAACTCTTATGATCAGTGAATACCTCACACGACACCCCATACAAATAGTGCCTCCAAATCTTCAAGACATGAATAATAGTTGCAAGCTCCAAATCATGGACTGTATAGTTCTTCTCATGAATCTTCAACTGACGAGATGCATAGGCTATAACCTTTCCCTCCTGCAT